>JAQGAD010001257.1:0-21518 GCA_034696625.1 Isotomurus palustris | reverse complement strand
TAGACCTCTGACAAGATAAGATTAAGTTGGCGACATTGTATGTCTCCCAATAATAACACATTTTCTTAAGCTCTCTAAAATGTAATGCTAAATTATAACATTGTCTTAAATTTAACTACAATTACATCATCACATCATTTTCATCTTCTGTTCACTCAAAGCTCATATTGCTCACAGTATTTAGCTCATTCACCTTCATTGAATTTCCATTCTGTATTTCAGCTCCAAAGTCATCAATTACTTACTTAATCGACTTGCATCCCTCCGTAGTGTCTATTCGAGCACATAAAATGCATGTGATTTTCATTGTTTAATACTATTACGTTTGACAGCAATATTAATACAAAGAATGCTAAAGAACGCATACGTATGACTGACTACTAATTATTTATTACTGCAATATTTTTTAAACTACAAATGGACCTACAGGCTTAAGTCGGTTGAATGCTTATTTGAAACAGTTGGATATTATTCTGTGGAACCTCATACACTGTGCAGCATTAATTCCTTCAGCATGACGGCAATTAATCAATTGTTGTTATCTTCGTCAGATAGTGTGACAGGGAAGATAATTCTGGAACTCTGTTTTTTTATTTTGAAGCAGTCGACCACTCTTTTCTTTCCCTAGTTCACATTCAATCCGTCCAAACAGCATTTGATCTGTTTAAAATTTCGTTCTCGGTTTCAAACATTCATATTCTATTCTGCTGCATTATCTTTTTAAATTCCAATTACTCCAACGGACAGGCTTCGTTCATCGCAACCACATGTCGCAGTAAACTCGTGTCTCCCAGAACTGACGTCGCTGTGCTGTGGCATACGATGACGTGGATTACATTTATATTTTTGGTGGAGCCATCGACACACCAGATTTTGACGTTGTAGTTTATGAATAAGTTCATCAATTCAACATCACGTCAGATGAAATAGAAGTGGTTCCTAGGTTCCTAACAAAGGCACATGGAAGGCGAGCTCACTTCAGGCCCGATATTCTTTGTCTCCGAGATAATGGAACTGTTCTGTGGAGCTATAACGTCACAACAGGCGTCGCCACGACACTTTTAGAGTGACCTCGTAGTGCATATCGTATAGGACTGACTTTCTTGGCAATTTCTTATTTCGAAAACCTCAACAATGCTGAAAAGCATAATCTTTCTTATTCAAATTTAAATTAACAAACATAATCATAGGGAGTCGAAAAATAGTTAAAATTTTGACGGCACTCTCGATTAGGACCTAGACCGATTTAGACAAAAGACTCAGGACAATTTCAAAAATCTCTTCGCGTCGCTGAGTGTGTTAATCTTATTTGTTTATTGTGTTTATTGTGTGTCAATAGATAGATTCATCCGTACTTTTAACCTTAATATTAAACACATATCGAAAAAAAATTAAAGTGCCCAAATAACATTCACATCGTAAACTATGAAATTAATTGAGTTTGGATATATTGCTACACGTAGAGCAATTAGAGAACAGCCCATTAATTGATTGTCACGTACTTTTTGTAGTTATGACTTTCAGTTCTTGTGCAGGCTTAAGATAATCTGTGCAGCTTGAATTTCAGAAGAAGAAGTTCAAGTACGTTAAGACTTTGAGTATTTTTTCCTTCACAAAGTAATCTGAGAAAATGAAGTCTTTCGGGGGAATCTTTTGTCTGTGTCTGTTGGCAATTTGAATGCTGGGTGCTGGTGGGTCAGCAGTTGATATTTAAATGCAGAGGCCTCATGCAGTAATAAATATTTAGCTATTCTCTTAATTCGGAATAATTATTTTTTCTCATGTCGTCGCCCTTAAGTGTACCGCGAAGAGCCAAGCGACGATGCTGATGATGAAAGTGGTGATGTTGGGCACGGATGATATGGAACGCATGCCGAATCAGATGGTATTACAGGATGCCCAGAGTTTCTATGTGGTCATGGATTAATTCCTTGCAAAGACCGCAAATAACCCATTTCCTAATTTGTTCAAAATGTTTCAACCATTTTCTGGAATTTGACTTAGTACGAATGTTGCCAGAATGTTATTAAGAAATTTCAGTTAGTAAATTCGCTTTTGATCGGTCCTGAATAATTTAGCAAGTGCAATTTTACAAAAAAAAACTTATTAACCGTAATTCAACGCACAAGTAATACAAAAGTTTGGTTAACAATTTCATGCAACGTGTCCAAAAATGGCATGTTTAAGTCAATGGTCAAGTCGATTTCATGTAATTTTTCCATGGGATGAGAACTGTTAAGATAGTTTGATACAGCTCTAATATGCATCATTTTGTACTTCCTTTAAGACATATTTAAAAAGCTAACATAAAAAGTTGTACTTCCCAGTCAAAATAAAGCATTCTTATTTTGTATATGATCAAGCAAAGTAAAAATCCATATTACGAACTTCTCCGCAGTTTATCTGATGAGAAAACACCTTACCAAGCGAAACAACACACAAGTATGTGTGGACAGTGTGGAGTGGGCAAATGTTTGTGAGTGACAAAATAGGCTGCTGGAGAATTTTTTGCATGTTGAGCAAAGTTCAAGGTAACCTGCTTAAATAATCTCACTGCATTTGTTTCTGCTAACATTCTGGTTCCATGTGCAAAGTCACTCTGTGCAGAATGAACAAGTGCAACAAACAACTAGCTGGACTTGACATCATTCTGAATTACAAATACATTCAGTCTCCCACCACATCCAAGCCAAGAACATTGCACACACTTGTTCAGGATTATTTTAATCCTTGTTTTATCATAATTAATATTTAAAGTAGAAATATGGCCGTTCTAATTTGGTTTGCAGTGTCCTTTTTTGTTTTGTATTTAACCTGGTTCTTCATGGACGAAGCCCGGAAAAAGAAGCATCTCCCTCCAGGTTACCCAAATATGTTCACTTTAAAATAGAACTACTTTTGAAATTTAAACATATTAGCACTTGTAAATAACTTGCTCTTAATTCTTTCATACTTATTAATATCCATAATTAAAAAATATAAATTATTGCTGAATAATTAATATAATTGCATCGATGTTAATTATTTCAGGACCACCTGCATTGCCTCTGATTGGATCTGTTCTTCACATGGCAACTGCCCATTCTCAGCCACACTTGGCACTCGTTAAATTAGCCGAAAAGTATGGAGATGTGATGCGCATTAAACTCGGAACCCATGAATATGGTAAAGTGTATTTTTTTAAATTTAAAATAACTGAATACTCTAATTCCAAGCCTTCTTACGTCTTAGTTGTTCTGTCCTCCATGGAAGTTTTAAATGAACTCCTCTCCAAAGAAGAAACCATCGATCGACCTGATCATGGAGTGTTAAATGATCGAGCTGAAGTTCCAAACACTGGCATTGGTGTGATGATATTTCTTACTATTCTGTGTACATTTTGGGCCAAAACAATATCTCTATTGTGTGAATGATTCCAGTAACGTCTGTTGGTAAATCCTGGAAAACAAAGCGGCAGTGGATGATGAGAAACTTCCATGAAATGGGATACGGAAGGACCTCCCGTTTTGAAGAAACAACAAGGCAAACGATGGATGAATTTTATTCGAAGCTGCTTGCAGAACTCCCAAAGGAAGGAAAGGTTTTTGAAGTGGACAGGAAGTTTCCACTGTGTCCAGCTTTCGTGATGTGGCGTCTCCTTTTGGATTCTCACACTCCCCAAGACGAAGAAGACTGCGCAGACTTCCTAAAAGCAAACGACTTGTGGCTAGAGAACGGAGCTTTTGGAGATGGACTTCTTCTCATTGCTCCTTACCTGAAGCATTTGATGCCCACGGCAACTGGATACACTGCACAAATGGAACTCTTGAAAGTCAGCAATAAAATAGCGCAGGTATTTGAGAAAAGGTAAAAAAGCAGTGCCATTAAATCTAACAATTTTGTTTGTAATTTTGATTTTGTAGAAATGGTACAAGACACTGAAGAATGTAACTAGCGACGATTCCCTCAATTTCTTCTACTCCTATATTCTCCAGGAAAGAAAGGGTCGGCCGTTTTTCTTTGGTATTTTTTAATTGCTAAAATTGTTAATCTTAATTTATGCTCGTTTCATTTATTATTCAAATTCCTAACAGCGGGCGACTTCAACTTAACGTTTGGTGACATTTTACTAGCGGCCATGGAAACAACAAATGCGTACCTCAGAAGTCTCATTTTGTATCTGACATTGTTCCCTGAAAAACAGGAAAAGATTCACACTGAAATGACGAAAAATTTCCCACCCGATCACGTGTTTGTATTTAATGACCTCAAACGGTATTTCAAATCACTTGCTTTTAAATCAGTTTATGATTCTACTGCATAACTATTTCATTCTGCCGCAGATTGCCATACTCAGAAGCATTTCTGTTGGAAGTACATCGACTCTCAATGGTTGTGACCAACTGGGTTCCCCGAACTCTCACAGCTGACCTTAAATTCCGAGAGTATACTTTCAAAAAGGTAACACATTATAATAAGTAAATTGCATTAAAATTTGATTTAAATTAATCCAATTGTCTTCCAGGGAACGTCTCTACTTCCAAATCCTCACAGTGCGTTCAAATCAAAAGCTTTATTTGGATCTGATCCAGACACGTTCCGTCCAGAAAGATTCCTGGATCTAAGTGATCCTACCAAGATAACTGACCTCAAGAAGCTTGTCACTCCTTTTTCAATTGGAAAAAGAAATTGTCCTGGAGAATCCATCGCGCAGATTGTTTCATTTTTAACTTTTGTGTCAACTGTCAAGAACTTCCGTCTTTCCTGTGTCCCAGGGGAAGACCCACCCACTATCAAATATTTCGTCGGGATCACTACAAAACCACAATTATTCAGAGTTGTCGTATCCCCTCGCTAATTGGCTCAACACTTACCATTAGATGTTCCACATGAAAAATAGAAGCTTGAAATTGTAACTAAGATATCTTAACGTAGAGATTAGTTGGATATGATTTATTGTACAGTTACTCTATCGACGAAACTTGATACTCTTTAAAACCTTTTAATCATCCCCAATTTTGTAATAATAGGATTTTGGGATACTTGAAAAACACTCAAGCAATTATTGTTGATAATGCGAGCAATATTATTAAGTGTGATTACGTTATAAAAAACCTACAAAAAAGCAGATTCTCGAAGCCTAGGAATTTGAAAGACACACACACACTCAACTCACATAGTTTTTAAAAAAACATTTGGTTAGAAATACATTTTTAATTATTTATTAAGTACTTGTAGCTAAGTAGTTAATTAGCTTTATTTATTAGCAACAACGGCTGAAATTTAAATAACTAATTTGTTTAGGTGGTAATTGCATTAGATAAGGAAAATATTACAGTTCAAATAAGAATAACTAATTTTGAGTAAAAACTTAATCACCCTACACGGGCTCGTTAGTTAACGTAGCAAGCTCATCTTTTGATAGACACAATAAACCATTGCAATAAAAATGTCTCCAGTGTATCTAAAAACAATACTCATAATCATAACCAAAACGAGTAAAAAGGATGAATGCAAGATGCAAGTATTTGCGAATTGCGAGTCCAACTACTCGCAATTTTTCTCCAGTTGTCCCACACTCAAGGTAATCTGTTCAATTATTCTCGTTGCATGATCTCCTGATAGCCACAAACTTCTTATTTGCAAGTGCAAACTGCCCCTGCAAGGTGAGTGAGAGCACTAAACGAGTTCCTGGGCTTCTCATCATTCCTAATCAGACTCAAAAGCATTTCGTCACTCATTTAGTCTCCAACAAGATCAAAAGCAGCATCCTACTGAAGTCCCAACAAGGATATTATTAATTTCAAACAATTTATTCACTTTTAATGTGCAAATATGATCATTATATTTTGGTTGGTGGTGTCCACTATCGTTTTGTATATTTCTTGGTTCTACCTGGACGAAGCTCGTAAAAGGAAACAACTCCCACCAGGTTATCTGAAATATTATTATTCCGTTATTTTTTAATTGTGTAGCTAAGCATGCAAATAATATTTTATTAGATGGCAATTAATTCGTCTCTCTTACTTAGTTCTATAATAGTTTTTTTTTACTCGATTTCCCTCATCTCTTTCAGAATTGTTAAATACAAGAAAGAATCTAAGTTCCTACACTTTCAAACAGAAAACGGAAATATACAACGTTTAACGTTTTAACGTTTTTCACAAATTCTGTTTGTAAATTTTAATGAATAAGGGAAATCCGAATTACTGAGAAAATAATGTAGGCCATTCTACATTTACAGGTCCTCCGGCATTTCCTCTCATTGGATCTGTTCTCCATATTGCGAAGGCTCATGCTCAGCCACACTTGGCACTCGTTAAACTAGCAGAAAAATATGGAGATATAATGCGGGTTAAATTCGGATCCCACGAATATGGTACACAAGATTTAGAAGAACATGGTGAAATTTACATGTTGAAAGTATTTGACTGCAAGGCAATTATTTTCTGCAGTGGTTTTGTCTTCGATTGAAGTCCTGAATGAACTTCTCTCCAAGGACGAATCGGTAGGGAGACCTGATCACGGAGTGTTAAAGGATCGAACTGAAGTTCCCAACACTGGAATAGGTACGTTGAAGTAAGCAAATAAATTACACAGAATACAAAATATAAAAGAGCATGAATTAAGGCATATCTGTTGGGGAATCCTGGAAAACTAAACGAATGTGGATGATGCGAAACTTTCGAGAAAAGGGATATGGACGAACTTCCCATTTCGAAGAAGTTACACGACAAATGCTTGCGGAATCATATTCATCCCATTTATCTGATCTACCAGAAGGCGGAAAGATTTTTGAGGTGGACAGGAAATTTCCACTTTGTCCGGCGTTCATGATTTGGCGTCTTCTGTTGAATTCCAACACACCTGAAGACGAAGCAGATTGCGAAGCTTTCTTCAAAAACAACGATTTGTGGATGGAGAAAGGAGCTTTGGGGGAAGGAATTCTCCTCATTGCCCCTTTCCTTAAGCACGTGTTTCCTACAGCAACTGGATACAAGGCACAAATGGAGCTACTGAAAGTCCTGAGACAAATTGCTCGGGTATCGTTCTTAGAATTAACTTATTTAAATGTGGACATTTACTTAACGATTGTTCTTTCACGTGATTTGACAATATTGCGTAGAAATGGTACAAAAAACTGACAAGCATAACTTCTGAAGAGTCCCAAAACTTCTTTTACTCATATATTCTTCAAGAACGGAAAGGTCGTCCATTCTTTTTTGGTATGTTTAAACGTTTGAATCTTTTCTGAGCCTTGGAATTTAACTATTTCTTATTTATTAAATAATTAATTAAACTTGTAATTATTTCTTTCTGTACAGCTGAAGACTTCTACTTAACTTTTGCTGACGTTTTAATAGCAGCCATTGAAACATCCATGCCTACCTTCGAAGTGTGATTTTATATCTGGCATTATTTCCTGACAAACAAGAAAAGTTGCATGCTGAAATAACCGAAAACTTCCCACTGGACCACGTGTTTTCATTCGGTGACCTCAAAAAGTAATAGTCAAACCCTACCAAAGAATACTATAGAATATATCCTACGTCTAATATCTTAGGCTCTTTGTCACAGGCTACCGTACACGGAAGCGTTTTTACTAGAAGTGCATCGAGTCTCAATTGTTGTGACCAATTGGCTTCCTCGAACTCTCACGGCTGATTTAAAATACCGAGAGTATACACTAAAGAAGGTTAAATGCATTTAAGCCCAAAACTCACAAGGAATAATTTACCCATAGTTTGTAATTCCAGGGAACGTCTCTGCTTCCAAATCCACACAGTGCCTTCAAATCAAAGGATTTATTTGGCTCTGATGCTGACAAGTTTCGTCCAGAAAGATTCCTCGATCCAAATGACCCAACCAAAATAACTGAGCAGAAGAAATTTGTCACTCCTTTTTCTATTGGGAAACGAAATTGTCCTGGAGAGTCAATCGCCCAGATTGTTTCTTTTGTAACGCTGGTTTCGACTGTCCAGAACTTCCGACTGTCTTGTGTCCCTGGAGAAGACCTAAGCCTCACCAAGTTCCTCATAGGTATCACTACTAAGCCACGATCATTCAGAGTTATCGTATCCCCTCGTTAATCGTCTTGGTGTTTATAAAAATCTATCCACAATCTACATCCGAACTTCATGTTGTACCCAAGTATAATAAAATAACTATTTATTGGTAATGTTGACTGGGAAATTACTTCGGATTTTTTAAGAAATTAATCGTCACTAATGACAAAAATAAGTGACACTCTATGAGGAATTTTGAGAACTTTCGTGTTAGTATAAACGCGAAAAATTGAGATCATGAATAATATTTAAATTTTGTTTTAATTTGATTTACGTTACAATTCCATACATGATTTAAGAAAGAGAATAACAAGATTTTGCTAAATGTGATTAGGTCATCAAAGTAATCAAATTGGTATTACAAGCAACAACACACACTGTTTTCATGTAAGCAGTGCGTCATAACATTTAACTAATTGAACTCATTGTCAGCATTGAATCATACATCGACCAAATTACACCATGTTTCATGTATCATTATAAAAAACTATCTTTAAGACGATGGACTTGTTGGACTCTAACAGCATAAAAACTTTTTGTTTTGATGTAAGAAAACATTGCGTAATAAGGTCGAGTAGCGAAACCCCTCGCTACATTTCTCATCATTCCAAATAATAAAGCCATTTGCTTAAGTGTATTTTTTGTCGAAAAAAGAATGCTTGCAGCTGTATTCCAGGCCATTTACAGGACACCAAATTGTTCCGACTCCTCACTAACAACTTAATTTATTAATTAAATTGTAGTTAACAGTGAGTAGTGTAGTAGTTCTAGTTAGCAGTTAGTTGTTAGTACTGTAGTAGTTAGTATAGAAATTCACGTGTAGCCATTCATTTTGCGTTGGGGAATAAGGGCCCGGTGAGTGTAGTAACACGTGAATACCTTTGCATTCTGTGAGCCAAAATTGTGTGACTTCGACGCCACGCAAAATAATATTGACCGCCTTTTCGTGAAAAATCGCTTCCCCTATTTGACCTGTTTGACCTAGCGACTTAAAAATCATAGTGTTCACCTCCAGAGTACAGAGCATTCTCATAGAAGAGCTGACGCTCCTCAATAACCGGCACCTTATTATGCTATAATTATCACTAGGAAGAGGAACCAAGATGCTGATGCCCCTTGCACGGTTTCATGATTATACGTTTTAAATAATGTCACATGCACTTTCAATTGTGCAAGGAAATCGTGCTCCTATAGCTTACTTGATATTTTGCTTTGCAGTGTGTAATGTGAGACCGCACCTTAAGCTCGCATGGTGTTCGTAAGTAGTTTACAGTGGTATACAAAATGCCCATGGGGAAAGTTCCATAAGGAGGTGGTGTTGCATATGGTGTTTGTGTGTGTGAGGAACTTTCTACTTATGGCACTTTCTCCACGGGCATTTTGTATACCACTTTCCAAAATGGTACTTTCGTAGACTACCAAACAATTCATTAAAGTGAACTTCCCCAACAATTGTGTCAAATGGTACGGCTGAATAATAAAAATGTATAATGTGTGATGAACTAGGATTTTGTGTGATTCTGTGTGCATTTTGTTCAAAATCACGTCTCCCTTGCCTGTGGCAGAACACAACTTTTCAAAGACTAGACAGTGGTAATTTACGGTATCATAATCGTAATTTACAATTCAATGTGGAATTGAATTTTGCTAGTAGAATGTATCTACGTAACTATTAAAATAGTAGGCGTATGGCAAACATGTCCAATCTTTCGTGTCACTCGCATTCCTCCAACCTCGCATGTTAGACATGCATTCACAAAAACCACAAATGATATTTGCTGCAAAGCATTTTACAAAGAGTTGTATACAGTTTCTTGTTGTAGAATTTCAGTCACTAGATTTCAAAAACCCTTTCGCCTTTGAATGACCACCCTTTGAATTAAATGATAATGTATAATACTATATTCGTTAAATGAAGAAATAAATCACTCAAAATTTCTATTAAAAGAAATCGTTTCATCTCGCTTAATATATCTGTTCTATTTTAAATCAATATTAATGCACTGGATAGGATGTGGTAATCACGCAAATGTGAAAGAAGTCAAATGTATCCTGTGCATTCATAAGGTGACTCATACATTTTTATATAATCGTTGGAAGTACTACGTATTTATGATTCAAACCTTCTGATCTCATTGTGATTCCAATTGTTGGTTAATAGATTCCATGACCATAGAATACCCTGCGATAGATTTCTTACAAGAGGATCTGTCACAAAATAAAATATTTTTGATTGAAAATATGGGATTATTGTTTTTCAAACGGAAGTAGTTCTTTACAAAAAAGAATCTAATCCCAGGAACCTTGCAAACTTTTATCAGTTGAACATGAAGTCTACTATCGTATCATTGTATTTGAGTCCATAGAGTTCATGTTTTGTGAAGGACGATACTGTTACGCAATAAATTTGTTGAGTTTTTTAGTTTTTTAGATTGATAAAAACTGAAGTCCGTCATTTGAATCCAAACAGTCGTCGACAGCAGATCATTCCAACTGTCATGAAATTCGCGGCTCTCTTCGTTGCTTTGGTAGCTTTACCAATTTTAGCAATAGGATTCAGCATCCTTTCTCTTCCACAAGTCCTCACCGTAGTCCTCGACATAACTAAATCTCTAACGCAGTTTTTGTCGGCATCTCAAATCACCTCGTTGTTTGCATGTTTAAACACGAGTGAAACAGCAAAAACCTCGACGTACTATACGACGGTAAAATATTCAATGCACACATACATTCGAGGTTCATTTAATTTTAAACTCATTTTTATTCAAGGATGTCTGGCTTCAAAATTTTGGCTACACGGTTTCCAGTGTCAGTGTTACAACAAACGATTCGTACATCCTTAAAGTATTTCGGGTGACTGGAAGTCCCAAATATACTAAAACCGGACAGAAACCCGCTATTTACGTAAACCATGGGCTCGGAGGATCGTCAAACATGTTTTTGACTCAGGAGGGTCCCAACAATATCAGTAAGAAGCAAAATTACAATTGCAACTTGATTTTTTCAATTTGAATGTTTGTTGAATCATTAACCAAGTTCTATGCAGCCTGCAAAACATGCCAAAATAATGCCAATAATGTCTAAAGTGAATTAATTTAGTTACGCAGCTTGCAGACCAAGGATACGACGTTTTTATCGGAAATTGCCGAGGAACCACCTACTCCCAAAAACACGTGACAATGAACGCTAACAACTTGACATACTGGGACTTCTCGTTAGTGAAACAAATTCTGTTTGCGATAGTTGGCGAATTATATTATATTTCATGCCATGATTTCTTAATTTACAGATGGCATGAAATGGGAATTTACGATGTACCTGCTGTCATCGATAAAATCATAGCACTCACAGGACAACCACAAATTTACTACTTGGGTTACTCAATGGGAACGACACAAATTATGATCGCACTTTCTGAAAGACCTGAGTACAACGCTAAATTGAAGCTCGTTACACTGTGGGCTCCAGCTGCGATTCTCAGTGGAACTTATTGCCCATTAAGAGCCGCAAGTCTCCTTACGCTCAACATCAACGGCACCGTAAAACGCAATTTTAATTTTTATTTAATACTTGAAATCAAATTTAAAACCTGGAATTTCAATGATTTTGTTTTTTCCTTTGAAGTACTTGACTGATGCTACTTTAGGCGGAAGAATCAACACGCACAATGCTCTTCAGGACTATTTGGGAGCAGCAAACGCAGGTTCTATTTGTGCTGCGTCTTCTATTGCCAGTTGCGGAGTGTGTTCTAATCTTATTTTCTTCATCTTCGGATACAGTCCTATGGAAATGAATTATGTTCGTAATTTTATAATTAATGCGTTCTTCCAAGAAACTGAATGAACATGATTATTTATATAAACGACTGCTATTAATTTCAGACGGCACTTCCTAGCTTTTACACCAATGGACTGGACGTCTTAGGAACCAAATGTGTCGTTCATTACGCCCAGCAAATGAACGATGCGCAGAGTCGTTTCAGAAAATTTGACTACGGCGCAGATGAGAACAAAGTCAGATATGGAAACGCAGAACCTCCAGAGTATCCGCTAACAAAAATCACTGCGCCAGTAGTTGTGTACTACGGCCGAGGAGATGCTCTTTGTCCTAAAGCGGTAAGGTGGACTCTGTATTGATTTTATAAGGAATGAATTTATATTCATGTTTATATTCTTTCGCGGCAGAATGTGGAGACTCTTTTTACTAAGTTTACGACCGGAGTAATTAAGAAAAAGATTTTGGTCGACGAAACAAACACAAATTCGCAATTTGGACATATGGACTTTCTAATCGGCAAAAACATGAACAGCTTTGTCATTCAGTCAATGCTCACAACACTCAACAATTCGCGAAATGGAGTAGCCCTTTAGTTGCTGACAAAACAATGACTATGATTTCTTAGTTTGATTACAGAAATTCTAAATTTGTGTCCATATCTGTACAATCGTTAGAAGATTACGCAAAAATAAACATTTCTTTATCAAGAATAATTGTCTAATGATTATGGTTACCATTTAAAAATTTGAAACATAAACCATTTTGCACTAAAAACACCCAGAATCAAACTTCGTTGATGATAACGTATCCTTAGGTTAGAAACAAAAATTACTAGTCCGACAGTATCGTACTCATACAACGAGTTTTAACATTGACATTTTGCAATAAATTATTAATAGAAATAAGAAAAGCATATTCAGAAAGAGTATGACGAAAGACATGACAACCGAACCATTTTTTCATTGACAGCCTGATGTGGAGTTCAAGGATTGCAGAACTTCTTCTATTTGGTTTTTGATTTCTGTGAATGTCGGTCGTTTCTGTTCTTCGTTATTCCAGCAGTCAACTTGAATTTCAAATCTGAAAAAAATTATTTGTCCCGAATTTAGGGTTTAAAACGTATTTAGTTATTTTCAAATTTTTAGTTTGTGCGTAAAATTATACTTATGGTTTTCAGCTATAAATTGGATCTACAATTTACAGAAGTGTTTACAAAAAGACTGCTTACATTTTGTCGTTGGAATATTTTGGTTTTCTCATTCGCAATCCATTTTCAAGCTGATCAACAAAATCCATGTTCCAATTTTGTCCAGGATAAGGGGCCTCTCCCAAAGAAAATATTTCCCACAGTGTCACCTAAATATTTAAATATTACGTTGCCTTTCACTTTAATTCTGTTTGGCTATTTTAAGTACACCCAGCAGCTTATCAATACCCCAAAGGCCCACACGTCACTTGAGGTGGAGAATTTAAGATCTTTCAGCGATTCCAATGCCAAATGCCTCCATGGCAATGGTTCCTGTCAAGACGACTAACAATTAGTTCAAGTAGAATCTTGAATGACTTATAAAGGATATAATTAATTTCAAATACCTGTGACTTCTTCACGTAGTTTGAATACTCATACAACTTCCTGGATAAACCGAAATCGGAGACTTTGGCTGTTTGCCTGTTTTGCAGTAAAACATTTCGGGCTGCTAAGTCTCCATGAATAACCTGTGGTTATCAATACACGGTAAATCAAATCACCCCCTCACTGCTCACAAATGGAAATACTATTATTAGACATTCATTTTTTGCGGCTAGATATTCCATTCCACATGCAATCTGAACAGACCACAGAAGTAAATCACTTGTGCTTAGCAAGTCCACACCTGACGAGTCTCTGAATTTAACACGTTGGTTTTTAACCAGTTATAAGCGAATTTTAAGCTCTGCGAAATTCATACCTTTGTTTAATTGCATTGCTGTATTCCGATTCACAGAACTGGTTGATGAAGTAACTCCTGTGCTTTTGCAAGTAGTTTTGTAAATCTCCAAGAGGGCAAAACTCCACCATAATATACACAAGCCCTTACCACAACGTATCATCTTCAATTAATATTGTAGGACGGTGATTTAAACTTATTTTAGTACATAATCCCACCTTTCTGTAAGCGCTGTGTGTTTGCCCCAACTAAGCTGACAATATTGGGATGTTCACTCAAGTAAATTAAAACTTTCAATTCAGACAAGAGAGATCGAAGATACGTGACATTTGAATTTGGCTTTAATGTTTTGACAGCAACATCCTGTTCTCCTATAGCACCTCGGTATACCATTCCATATTCTCCCATTCCAAGCAGATTTGTTTCATCTAATTTTAAGCATAATTGTCTATGAAATGAATTTTTATATTCAAAATCCTTTTTATCAGCTTCTGCAATTTATAATCTAACCGATAGTGAAACCTCCTGTCACCACTTCGTATTGATTGGAATATGGAACAGAGGATATAATAGCTTCGTAATTGTTTTCCTTTGTTGCTCCCACAGGTATTTCGATCCCATTCATGAACTCCTTTATTTCTGCTTTGGATAAGCCCGTCTAAGCAAACAAGTTTTTTAAAGCTGTAATTGCGTATTCATTAGACTGCAAATTCTAAAACTATTCTTACTCTTGGTTTTTGGTAGTATCTCAACAAGACCACGCAAATCACACTGCAGACTCCAGCGACCATTAATGGAATTCCAATAATGATCCAAACACTCGTTTCTCCAGGTGATTCTTAAGAAGCAATAAACAAAAACACAGAATAAAATTAAATTGGGATTGTCACTTCTTTTACCTTCAACTTCAACAATGAATGACTTTGTGGCTCTCCCCAATTCGTTTGTTACTATGCACAAATATGCTCCAGAGCTTTTGTAGGTCGTGTTGGACACGACAAAACGCTTACTCAAAGCGTTAGGAATTTCCTGAGATCAAAAAGAAATTTGTCATTAAAAGAAGAAAAATAATTCCATGAAAACTAGTGGTGACGTACTTCACCATCCTTTTCCCACGATACTTCCGGCTGTGGCAAAGCTTCATAATCACAATCAAGTTCATTATTTTGTCCCAAGATAAATGTGACTTTTGAGTTTCGTATACTGAATTTGGGCTTTTTGCTCACTTAATTATTAATACATAAAATGATTTATCTCAATTAATATTCACCGTGTTTCATTGCCTTGATTTTTAAATGAATGAAAAGCTTAGCTTACAGTAAACTGAGATAGGAATTTGATATTCCAGAGTTTCGTCGGAATCCCACAAAAATGCAGAACAAGAAATGAAGGCAGTTTCTAATGGGAAAGTTAGAGTGCTTTGTACTTTGTAATTATTGAAAATGACGTTTGTAGATGAGATATCTGTCACGAATAAAATAAAGTTGTTGAGCAAATGAGGTGTAGACCTGATTGAGGGTATTTTATTGTCAGTACCGTATATTTCACGAAAGCTGTTATCATCGAAGACCTTCTGTTTGCTTATCGAAATCCTAGATCCGTTTTTTAAAACCACGTGAATCATTAGAGGCTGAGCAAACAAATAACCCAATCCAGTACACGGAACATTGTACAAGATATCTGTGTAGTATTCACTGTTGCCATGCATCTCAATATTTAACAGAGCATTTATTGGAACTGCCCTTGGGTCTGGATTAATATCTATTCAGTAAACAAATTTATTGAGTGAGAGCAGATTAAACCAAATTTCAATATTTGCTGGCTGATCAAAATTGTACATACAAGTCTTTCCGTTTAATCCAAGAACGTAATGGTGAGGTTCCTTAAATGAGTCATCATTCCTGGAAAAGCAAGAGATCATTCCTCCTCCTTCTTTGAAGTCAACTGCCTTACAGTACCGAGATGAGGAATAACAACGATTGAAGCTTCCTTCTCTCTTTCCCACACACTCCTCATTCTATCAATTCCATATAAAAAATAAAAAATCAGTAGTGACTTTCTGATCAAAATTAGTCAAAATATGAAATGAAATTTTACTCCAACAAAGCAGAGCTTCTTCAGGTTCGCTTCCATTGGATTTCTAGCCCTCATGTTAACTAAACGATAATCTCGTCTCCACTTTTCATCGGATGTGCACGAAACCCACTTGCCCGAGACATTTAGATTCAACCCGTTCCTTTCTCTATCTATTCGCAAATCTGTTATTCATATTAAGCAGAACTACACGATGAACAGAAATCCTGTAGGCTAACCTGCTGTGGGAGCAACTGCTTCTCTGGTGACGTTGACTTTCACAATGTCATGCATCATGCGAGTATGTTGTTTCTCTTTTGAAATGTTGGTATGACATTCATACACACCAAAGAAACGTTCAAACGTATTATTCAATGATTCTATCACAAATCCCAAGGTGGGATCGAAATACTTGAAGTCTCTAAATTCCTTTCCGTTCTTCAAATTCAGGAAACCTCGCCATATTAATTGTCAACTGCAAAGGTGATTTAAATTGCGTCTTACCTTCATAACTGAAATCTTCGTCGTGTATTTAAATGCCTTACAAGGTAAAATCAATGCAGTTTCATTGACAACCTTCGGTGGAATTACTTTACCCGAGTGTAACAAGTAAGGTCCACTCCTCCCTAAAATTTATTGGGCAATTGAAATAAAGTTCATGAATACGCGAAAGTACTACATTTTTAGTTTAATACCGTTTTCAGCATAAATGTACAAGGAAACAATTTCTTGGGGCTTTCCGAGGACAGCGTCATATTTGGTGATAACGTATCGTCCAGTTATTTCAGGTTCAACACTCATGCTCACAATAATAAGCGACTGATTGAGATGCTTGTCTTCATTAAAGACTATTTGTCTATAATTTGATATCCCAATTGACTGATGAGGCTACAAATCATACGTTTCATAGTTTAATTTACTGTTATTGTCGTAACTGGTTTCGTATAAAAATAGCTTTACTCACCAACATGCCATCAAATGATAAGTTCATGGGATTAAATGCTTTGCAGTATAAAATGATTTGCCTCAGAGCTCCTGTGTATTCCCCAACTGTTGAAAAGCTGTTTCGTCCAATGCATTTTGTGTGTGCAGTGTCAAAATCTCCGTTGGCTTGTTCAAAGACCAAAGTACATTCTACAGATTCATTCGGATTACTTGGCTTCAAGTGACACTTCACTTTTGAAATGTCCGTCAACTGTGAGCAAGAACACTCGCTTCCATCTGTACTTGTTGAAAATTCGGCTTCTGTAATTCGGGGCCTTGTAAATAACAATAACACTGACAATAAGATCTGCACTTTAAAATATTCCATTATAAATCTCAATTTGGGTGTGAAATATCACAAAACGATTCCTCACTCGTTCCGTTCTGTGTAAAAAGAGTAATAAAGCATCAAGCTGCTCATAATGCGACAAATAAAGTAAACTGGGGGGTTTCCAGTGCTGACCACAAAGACATTGGGGATTTTTGTTAAGAATGGCTATTTTGATTACTCCGTAACAAAATGCGGTGACCACAATATGTATGATATGTTTTGACATGATTCTGAATTAGCCAGAACTGGATTCTCATATTGTTCTGTGGTTGCAGCCGAGTGTGTAAGTACGAAGAATGTCAGCAGTAGTCACACTTTCCATTCATGTACTTCGGGAAACTCGGCAATTTGTTATCAGTCTCTGTGCTTTGTATGGAGAAATGTAATTATTATTCGCTTACATTAAGTTTCGTGTATTTAAACTGACCATTCTTGTCATCAAAATCACAATATTTCATTCAAATATGTTTGTATTAGTCGCACACACATCGTAAGAAATTACTATTTATTTCCTAATACAATACCAAAGAATAAGTACAATAACGTAAGCTAAATTGTGCCGGATTGTATTAATGTTAATGTATAGCTAAATGGGATATCACGTCGTAATGTAATGAGTAATGAGTCACCGTAGAAATTATTCGCTGTGTGCGCTCACAGTACTCAACCACTGGAACTGTTTGTAAGTAATAAACCAAATAACAAAAAACATACCAGCTTATTCCAACTATTCCAACATCAGTTTTAACTGTGCACTCAGCCTGTGTATGCTATCGCTAAACAAAGAACATCCACTCAACCTAACATAATCTTAAGTCTTGCATTAGAGGAGTGTGGACTTCCAGGAAAACTGTCCTCGCCACTGCTGCGTGTAACCACAGGCACAAAATACAAATGATGTAATCAAGTTTGAATAGAATCTCTCAGTTAAGCTTCAACCATGGACAGCATCACATCTCGAAAACAGCCCTCTCAATTTTACATTTCAGCTTCGATTCTTCTTCTCTTTACCTTCTCCACATTAATTCACATATCAGCCAGTTCTCAAACTCTCAAAGACAAAATATTAAACACACAGCCATGTCCACAATCAAATTCTACCTACGAACACATTGTTGTCTCCGGTCTCCCTTACGAAAGGGGATTCAGCCATGGCTCACAAGCTAAACAAAAGATCCTCAAGATGATCCAATTCTACAAGAACTCCAAGTCCATGCCTCCCTGGAGTGACTGTGTTAAGTTCGTTGAATCTCATTACATTCCTGGAATACAAACTTTCTATCCTCGAGGACTTGAGGAAATGAAGGGAATCGCTGCAGGAGCGGAAGTGCCACTAAACGATATTTTAATCCTAAATGCTCGTTATGATCTGAGTCGATGGAAGAGAAGTGAAGGCATTAAATCCAACAAGAAAAAACCATCGCCCAATTTTCCGGACGAAAAGACATCAAAGTGTTTAGCCCAATTAAATAAGAACTCATCTTTTGTTGCTGCAGGAGAAGCTGAATGCACAGGAGCAGTGGTTCTTAAAAGTGCAACTTCAGATGGAAACGTTTTACTCGGCCAGAACTGGGACACTAGTGAATTCATCCTCAAGAATGACACAGCTATTTTACTAGAAGTCCATCCTCATCCTTGTGAGAACATCAGTTCGTTCATTGTCCTCACAGAAGCAGGACAATTGATTCGTTCTGGAATGAATGCAGGTGATAAAGCAGCCTCACTTAATAAATAACACTTACTACTTAATTTTGATTTCCAATTTCCAATTATTAAATACATATTTCCACCTTTTCAGATGGACTTGGAATTGCAGCGATGAGTTTGTATTCTTCAGACGAAGTTTATGAAAGAGATGCATCAAAATATCCAAATGGATGGGTTCCTGTAACTCTCGTCCGAAGAATGTTCCTCGAAGCTCCCACATTTTCAATGGGCCTCAAAGCGATTCTCTCAACTCCTCGCAACGTCCCAATGAACGTCATTATTGCCACTGCAGAAGATGAAGCTTTAAACGTTGAGCTATCTGCCGAGAATTATTTCATTTTAAATGTTCCACTGGAAAGAGAGTTCCTCGTCCATTCAAATCATTTTAAATCAGAGGCGTTTATGGCAAAAGATTCAGTTAAGGAAGGCTCACGAGGAAGTTCCTCTCTCTTCAGGGACAGACGTGTGTCAAGGCATCTTCATAAAAATTGGCCTGCCATCAACGAAAGAATTCTTCAAGAAGCTTTCAAGGATCACGTCGGATTTCCCAATTCCGTTTGTGCTCATTCTGTTCCCTCGGAGTTCTCTTGGACTTCCTCGCATCCCATGGAGACGACAGTAGCTTCAATAATATTTAACTTAAGCCAACGATCTCTCAGTATTTGCAAGGGTCCGCCTTGTAATGGAATTTATGTCACAATTACTCCTAGTTTAAAAACTGCTTCACAATAAATTCGAATTTTTCTATCCGCTTATTAACCTAGAATTAAGGTTTCTTCATTTTCTTACTCTCACCTGTTCTTGATTCTAGGTTATCTTACGAACTAAATGCTTAGAATGCCACAGAACTTCAAATTGAATCATACCTGAGTTAAAAGTAAGTTTTAGGAGCGCATTAAAATTAAAATTTATGAAACAAAGATTCGGAATGATCAGGAATGAAAAACTTTGGTCCAAACACTAGCAGCAAAGAACGTAGAACAATCACAGCCAGTAAGTTGTAAAGTAATATTAAGAGACAATCCATAAAGAATTGTGCATTAGAAACTGAAGCAATCAGGTTTTCTTGTGACATAAACGACACTCCATTCAGCAGATAAGTAGAAAAACGTTTCACAGCTCAAAGTTGTTTGTTTGTTTTATGCCCTACTCCAAGGTAGCCGCCTATTAATGAAACTCGACATCCCACAACCCAGGCCAAAGATAGCTCGACTAGCCTCTGAATTGTTCTTTGTTCACTCATTTTTTAAATTAATAGTTTAAAACAGAATCACTGGATAACAGCCGTATAATACGTGTGAGTAAATTTCATGGAACCCGGAGTGACAGGTATTCGTCGTTGTGATAAAACTGCCAAGCCTTACGTGAAACCACATGATGAATCACATGAACAATCAACTCACGATGCTTACAATCAGTAATGAAGATATGTCAACAGTCGCAAACGTGTTAAAATTTTGAATTAGTAATACACGTTTATGATACATGAGGCTCACAATCAGGCAAGCTGATAAGATAAAATGCACAAGTTTCAGCATGCTACAGAAGACTTGTCATCCCCAACTTCTCAGTCATGTTCTGTGCTCCTCATCCTCAACACCACATTTACATACAAAAATGCAGAATAATGATTAAAATTAAATAAGAAACAAGTACGGAAACAATTATATAATCGAGTTCCAACTAGGGAGTGTACCAAAAAGTTTCTTGTTCCACTTGGAGTTTGCTTTATTGCTGCTCTGCTCACTATTGGTAGCAAGTGGAATGTCTTCCTTGGATCTGCACACTCTTCAGAATTTTTGGAGGAGAAGTTTACTAATTACGGAAAGTCAGACAGGAAATTTCGAACCTTGGAGGAAATTCCACCCGAAGAATCTCCTGAGGCAGGTGACTTTATCGAAATAAAACAGGTTTATGGATTATACGATCATTGGGCAATCTGTGTGGAGAAGTCAGTTGATAAAATTGGAGAGAGTTGGATTGTTCACTTCACTCCCGATGTCAAGAATGGAGTGGAGATTCGGTAAAATAAAATGGGCTGAACTTGAAAAAGGGATGATGCTCAAGTCTCCTTCAGCAAGAGAGAAATCTGCGTTGTGGAAGCTAAGCCGATTCCAAAGTGGTGAACTGACTGTTAATTACGACGTGCTTAAAAGCAACAGTGAACATTTTGCCATGTCATGTGGATTCTTAAAAGGATTCAGCACTCAAGCGGACCTCACTGAAGGCAAACATTACCTGGAAGTTAGTGGCAGTCAGATTAACTCATGAGTCGACAAGGCTTATGGGGACCATGAAAATCCTAAGGATGGAAGTGAGGTGCTTTTATGCATGCCAGCAAGTTTCTTCGCTATTATAATTTAATCGTCCAATTTACCAAGCGCTCAGTTAATTGTTAATTTGCCTTCAAGAAATTGTTTTGTTCCTTGCGAATAAAAATTTTAAAATTTTGTTCAAATTTTAATATTTTTGGATTCTTTGCCACAAGATTTCATGAATCATTAAGAGGTTAAGTACAGTTTACTTAATCAAAATTGAATTATAGCAGCCACAAATGGTGTTACAATACGGTATGGTATAGGTGCTATTTTAAACAAAAAACTTCATGCCAAGCAGTCTCTTTAGCCCAGACAATTTTTACCGGCTTAATATAAAACATCATATGAAATAGAG
>JAQGAD010001256.1:0-21519 GCA_034696625.1 Isotomurus palustris | reverse complement strand
CTGTTTAAAATCAGGGGAGATGTTTTCATTGCCTAGGGTACATTTTCCAATTGAACATTTATAGGTCCGTTCATGTTCTAATTTTGAAATTTTTTTCACACGTACTGATAGGAAACTTTGTTGGCTTCCACATAAAAGTATTATTTCTTCAGTACGACTGCAAGGTCAAAAGTTATAAGGGTTGAAAGTGTGGCCCATCTTCGTGAATCACCCTGTACATCCGACCATATGAGTGTATAAGTAATTTATACAAAACATAGACGTTCTCCTACCATAAATCTTAAATATTTAACCAGAAAACTATTTTCAGATCCCAAGTAATTTGTCAAGAAATACCCTGGAGAATTATTGGGTGCGGTCTTTTATTGAGCCCACTTAGACAGGATTAGAAACGTGGATAGAATTTCGATACAAAACCAGACAAAATGGGGCTTTCTCTAACTAGCATTTTGTGCATCTGTCCTTCAATCTATAAAATACATTCTTACAAGTTAGAAGTTTAACACTTCCTTATGTGGAGTACGGAGAAAGCACCAGTGGTATGAAGTGAATTGCCAGGAACAATGAAACTGACAGCACGACTGCTCCTTGTTTGTTGTGAATGTGATTAAAGTAAAGGTTGTTCAAGATTTGCTGGACTGGAAACCAGCTCTCAATGATTATAGGGATTGTACACAGTCCATCACATACAATAACTCGCTATCCTGGTGTTTCAGAGATTCCTGGATTTAGAATTCCACGGTACATCCCCCAAACTTCTTCTACGACAAGCTGGCCGTGGCAGAAGTAATGATATGTGTTCACGTTGTTTCTCGTGAAGTTGACTCTTATCAGGAGGTTTACACTTCGGTGGTTAGACTCTTGTGTGGATCGTATGATATGTGAAATGCGATCATTATTTATTCCACATTTCACTTCCTTTGTTTCTACCAAAAGCTCTTTACACTCTCTCACACGCTTAGGATACGGTTTTATTTAAGCTGTTTTTAGGAAACTCGAGGGCTTTTGTGCCACTGTATTTGTCATGTGTTAAAGGACATGCATCGTCAAAACCACAATTCGTTTCACAATGATAAATGATAATGAAAAAGCATTCGATTTGGAGGCTTTACCCAATGATCCGGATCTTTTACAAATTGGAGAAAGTTTTCGTTGAAACTTGTTAATTGTGTTGATGCTTTTTGACTGTTTGACCTTCCCAAACTGAACGGGCCGTAAAGTTTAAGACTAATTGAATTGCGGAAGGACTTGTCAGAATTCATGTCAGAATCATCCAAGCCCGTAAAAGTCTAACCTACCAATGTTCCCACTAGTATACACGAATGGCTACTCTTCTCATCTCTAGTGAACGATGATGATCCGATCTCCGATTTCGAAGTTTCATCTCATGATAATTTAATCAACTTAACGTATAGGGTGATTAAACGAAGGCCAATTATCGAGAGAGGATCGTAAAGATCCCATAATACGTAATTGAAACTGAGGGTCATATGGATTTACTTTGTGTGTTCCAGAGAAACTGTTCGGAGGACTGAAAGAACACAAGGCTTCTACCGTTTTGGGAATCATCATGAGTGCATTCGTCATTTGTTGGCTGCCCTTCTTCATCCTCGCGATTATGAGACCTTTCCTCACTATAAACAGTAAGTCACTCAAGTAAACATAAAGCAATTAAACTTCCGCCAAGTCAACGCTGAGTGGTGGTCCGACGCACGAGAAATCGGTTTTCTATTCCTCCCGTTGCCCGTATTTCAAGCGAATGTTATAGAGAATGAAATAATATCTCCACTCCAACGCGCCCAAATCTCATTACCCTCTGCAAGCTGCAACCCATTCAACATTTTCTTTCCCGGATCAAAGTGAAACTCTCGTGAATTGTCTTCCCATCTTGATAAATTTACTCAACTTATTTACACGAATTAAAGTTAATTAGACCGTGAGATGAATTCTTTGAAATTTAATTTCTCTCCCAAACACACGAAGAAGATTAGCTTGTATACCATTCACCGAAAGATTAGTTAATTACAAAGTGAAATTCCGTCGAAACTCGGCTTTTGTACTTATATTATCATGAAAGTTTATATTTATATTTAAAGTTATCTCCACCTTTGCACCCTTTCCTTCTCACGCGTGTATGCAGAACACCCTCAACACACAAACATACACTAGTAAGTCTCAGCAAACAAAATACAAATTAACGTTTCCCGTAGCTGTGCAAATTACTTTCTATAATTCATTTCACTTTCTTTGTGCAGAAACTTTTCTTATTCTACGGGCTTGCAAATATGCAAGTAGCAACTTTCGTTGTAAATTACATATGTTAACTCAGCTTTTACGAAACAAGTCATTCATGACTGTGTAACATTAGGTTAGCATATAGCTATCTCCGCGTATCTTCTCTCCTTGGCAGAGTAAAACATAAAACTATAAAACTAAAAAATAAGTTACCCTGTCTCTCCTCTTGTGTGAGTAAGCGGATTAGAGTTAGTCGGAGAGTGAAGAAAGCCACTAATCTCGACGAGCTATAAATAATGTCTCCGTGAATTACTAGAGGTTTAGTCAACTTTAGTTTCCCATCTATAATGTGTGTTCCTTGCTTTCTTCTAAACCATATCTCATCCAAAATACTCTTTTAAGTGATGATAAAACAATATTCCCAACTGTAGTGACTGATTAATCACACCCTTAAAAGCTTTTTCTTTCAACCCGAGTTAGACTAGACATTCGGTGCTTTTGATGCGGTCCCCCGGTTTGGTGGTAGTGGTAAGGTTGTGTGCAGGACATGTCACGAGCTTTCAACACAACCAACCATCGAGTGAAAGGAAAGAAACCTTATCCCATCGGAGTTGTAAAGTAAATGGTGTGTAAATATTAGTTTTCCACGAAACTAGTGCACGAGGTAGTATATGAACTAGTTCATAGTTCACAGTATTATTATACTTACACCACTGGCTCATCTTCGGATTTGCTTAGAAAGGAAAGGTGATGAATGGATGAATAAAAGCAAATGTCAATAGATGCCCATTTCCTTCCTCGTGGCAGACCGAGAAAGCTTCTCTTTCCTCCTTATGCCTTATGAATTCTTACTGAGACCCAGACTCTCTACTCTCTCTCTCTCTATACACACACGACGTACGTCTCTACAAAATGAATGAACCACTAGAGAAAGTCAGAACGAGTTAGGAGATTGAAATACGACGGTTTTTCTTATAATTCTTTCAAGAAACTGGCCCAAGGCCAACGCAAAATGATGCAACATTGGGACACACTCCTACATTGGCTCTTTCCTCTTACTTGGCATCATTATTAACAAGCAAAAAATCAAATGAAATTACTTATACTGCATTCCCAGAAACATTTCCAGCAAACCCACTTTTGGCAACCAGAGGTGTAATTTAGGGTGGCGTTTATTATGTGGTTTAATTATCTATTTAACTAACAGAAAGATTTCTCATGTAATTTCCAGATGTGGAAATACCAGCGTGGGTTTCCTCTCTCTTCAATTGGCTCGGATATGCAAATTCTGCTCTCAATCCTCTCATTTACGCCACGCTGAATCGGGACTTCAGAAGTCCCTTCAAGGAAATTTTGTGCTTCCGATGTGGCACTCTAGACACATTGATGCGAAGGGAATTCTACCACCAACAATATGGAGATGACAGAGACAACGCCATGCGAAGAGCTAGTCGACATCACATCATAAATCACCCGAATCTACCTACGAGCACTGAAATCGAGCATGCCGTTGCTGTATAAATTATTAGAATAATATTCTCTATTCAGACGCTTAAAAAATGTGTGTATCTACTTTCGCGTATACATTCAACATTAAAAGTCACCGGTTTACCTATTCTCCTTGTAAAGATTGATGTACGCTTAAATCAGTCTTTTGTTCAAAAATCACATATTCTTTGAATCGCTATTTTTACTCCAAAATAACAAATAAATTATATAGCTGCCTAGCTAGAAACTAAATTGCTTGTAGCGGAGTATTCTATTAATTAAATGTCCTGAGTATAAACTTAGCTGAGGGGAACTCTTATCCAATGATGAAGCAAGAGGGTATTTAATTATTTAGTTACTTAACCTTATTACACAGAAAGTTCTTGAGGCAGTGTCGTATGAACTCGGTCTATACTTATGAAGGCTGGTAGATTAAAGTGTTTTGCATATTGTGTATTCTGATGTAACTTACCATAAGTTATTTGTTTATACTGATGTAATTGTTGAAATGTCTGATAATTCTAAAAGTTACGTGTGATCTGTTCGTTAACTAAATGTGAAAGTTGTGTACCTTTTACCCGTATAGATTATAGAAAATTAAATTGATATATGTAGCAGATGGAATAAATGGTACGCTAAATAATCAGTCAGACATTTATATAAGTAACTCAAGTTGGACTGGTTAATTCATGTAGCACCGTATGGTGCAATTAATTATATTATTGTATCTACTTTTAGAATTAATATGTCCGGCGATGCTCGGAAAAGTTTAATGTAAATATTCAATTGAGACGAGATACTCATTAAAGAAACTATGTCACTGGTGAAATGATGGTGCTAACTTATTACACAACATAAAATATGTGAATTAGACTTCAGACATCCCATCACACAAGTCTAGTTTAAAATGGTGTTGTGTATACCCTAATCACTGTGTATTACTAGAGTGGAAATCACGACAAACCATATGAATAAGTGTATCTTGTACAAGAAGTAAAAGCAGCAATAAAAAATCTAATTGTAAGAAAGTAACTTTCTTCGTTGTCTGGATTCACATTAATTTCTTTTTTGTCATTGGTAAAGCTTGTGTGTGCACTCCTGAATGAGATTGTGATGTGAATCGTAAGAGAGGCTAGAATAGAGTGTCTGTAACAATTGATGAAAGATTGGAGGAACGAAAGAAAAGAGAAGTTTGTCAATTGTCAACTTTGGTAATCGAAACGCTGACAATGAAAAAGTCTAAGTGCACTGAAGCGATCCAGTGAGTGAACTACTTTTGCATGGATCTGCATCGTCCTGTGTTACAGCAGTGGGAAAGTTTCTCAAGCCTCAACGTTCCCAAGAAGATGATACCATTTGGTAAGTCTTCAACCTACACACACTAAACTAAAGAAGTTGCTAACATTTACAAACCAAGAGAGAGAGAGTATAAGGAATAAGGATAAGAAGTAACCAACTTAAGTTACACCAACGTGACGTACATTCGCCCAAGAGGAGAAAGCATAACACACTGCGATATCAGACTCAAGATACAAGATGAATGGACCAACGTAGGGACTACCGAGGAAGAGTAAGCACTTTTTGTTCCACAGTCTCTTGTGATTTATTACAGAAAATTGCATCTGTTTCGGACATTTTTATCCCGCTGTCGGACACTCCAATCTCCCCGTGTAATATCGAGAATATGTGAACAACGAGGTTTTTCCGCAGACTAATGGATAATCCAACAATCCACAATCTAAATGTCTTACCACTAGACGTACTTACTGACTACTCCAACACATAAAAAGATGGACATTAAGTGTAGTTGGATTCTATAAGGCAGAATGCCTTTTCCTTCCAAGAAGAAGACATCACTTCATCAACCACTCCCACCTACTACTCTGAGTCAGAGAGTCTGGAGAGGTGTGTATGGTAGCAGTGGTAACATGGCACATAATCAATCCTTTTACGACGGAATGGAGGCTGAATGCGGATTGTTCTACTTTCTTCTTGGAATACTCGGGGCCTACTTGTTGGTTGAAAAAAGAGAGTGTGGTTTTAGTATTGTGTGTAGAGAGCGGATCCGGCTTGCGGTGGTGGTAATCAGAGAAGTAGGAGACTTAGTTAGTGATGATGATGATGAAGGTAGGCAGTAGGTATAGAGTAATACTTAAGTGGAAAGCGTGCGGAGAAAGGGGAAGGGAGAAAGCTTAACAAGAAGGAGCATTTCGCATTTAATGATCGAGTCTTCGTTCCATCTCTCTGGCTGGTTCCTTCCGAGAGATTTATTCATCCAAGTGGAGTCAAATGAAATAATGAGGTTCTTTCTCCTTCTTAAATACTGCCTTCATTACAACTCTTGCTTGCACACAGTTTCTTATATTTAACTCTTATATCAAATATCCAATTGGTTTATTCTAAAGCCTGGAGTATTATTAATTGAACTGAGTTTCTCCACAGTCTATTTAAGTATTGAATTATAATTTCTTCTTTTGTTCTTTTACAACAAGAATCAAATGTAAAAGTTCTTAAGTATCTAAAGACCTTTAAAGACATAATAGATGAATTAAAGTACTAAATTAAATTTCGGCTTTGCTACACAAAGCTCGTTATGTACATGATGATGACGAGTAAATATAAAAACTTTTGACTTTCTTAACTTCTAAAATCTCTAAGAGCAATTTCGAACTTACAACAACTTCCGTAGTCAGCTAAAAGTTAAGGCTTGTTTCGCAGATGGTCCTTTGACCTAAACAAAAATATCCCAAGAATTTTTAGATTTCCTTCACCATCAGGAAGTTTATTGGGGAAAAACATGTTCTTTCATATTGACCAGGATGTTACACGGGCGTAATGAACTTGATTGATATGTTTTTTGTATTCCACTCCACGTGTAGTAGATTAACCATTTGTGCTTTCACTTCAACTTTATGTCTCTCACATTTCTCGGAAATAGGTCTGCCCAGGAAGAAGAGGAAGTAAAGAACGTGTTTTTCTGTAACCAGAGGGCCTTTTTCGGATTTCCTCGTCCATGTCAGAAACTTATGACGAAGATGATGATCGCGATTGAGTCTTCCACTTCGCTTCAACAAGAATTGGGACGGGTACCGCCTGTCGGTTGAAGCAGCGGAGGTTGATGATGGTAATGGTGGCTCTGGTTACGGTATTGTCCCGATATCGGATTTAATCATCTCTCGGGTTGGTGGATGTGTCAAGGGTGTCGGTTTCTTTCACACCACCTGCGCTTCCCATGATTGATCGTTTGTTAGCAAACAACAACCAAAGTTTAAGTCATCATTGCCTAAACTTTCATCCTCATGATGTTTCCTACTTGTCCATACCACAATGCTGAATGTGCGTCAATAGAATAATTGTGATGGTAATCATATTCCATGGCGCGCACACACACACACACATGATCGACCTCGATGAGATGATTATCGTGTCCTTTCCAAAGTACTAAGGTTTCATAATGATCCATACACACTCACACAAAGCTGCTGTGGACATGTCTAGATTCTCCATCCATATATTTTGAAAGCTGTCATTCCAAGAACTCTTCCCTGTCTTCCCGACACATCTCATCTACTTGTATGGCTTCATTCTGAATCACTATGCGCAAAAGTTAAGCGATAACTCGTGTACAGTATCACCCGCATCTCGAAATCGTTCAAAGTATTGAATTGAGTTGAGACCATTCAGACTCTCACACCACCCAACAATAAACAGATACCCTAAATTTTGAGCTTGTTATAATAGTCAACCTCCTTCTACGAAACACTGTGAAATTCTCATCTTTTGATGCGATGGGTTCGAAGTTTATGGCCGTTATGACTTCATTTTCTGCACATTTTGCATTCAGGGTAATTTTCAAGCATTAGAGTAGCTACGTATATCTGACGAGCATCATAACAATAAAACTTTGAAATTTTTCCCTACATTACATCATTTCCACAAACGTATGATGCAAGCAAAACTAAACCTGTTTACTGTAGCGTTCAAACAACAAAATATTATTACATTTACAGACTTCGCAAGTCTTTGATGACTTCCGCAATTCGTTCAAAGTTTCCTTCATAACATAAGTATTTTGATAAGCCCTTTTATTGCTCACTTCAAATCTCACCTCGCCGCAATTTCAAATGTAACGTCAGAGCAGCAAGCTTATCTTTTCTCACTTTTCTCTGCTTATATAAAAAGGCCTGCTCGGAACCTGGAATACATTCACAGACTTCTATCGAGCTTTTCTCAACTATTAAACAAAACTATTACATTATGCGATATCAATTGTTACTCGTATTTCTCACAGCTTCCTTTGGGGCAACTCTAGCCAACGATTGCTGGTGGACAGGATGCCAGTCGGATTCTTGGGCTGTCAAGGGATGCGGCCAGTACAGTCGAGTTGAAGGTGACCGTCGAAAATGTTCAGGGGGGAATGAATATTACTGCTGCGTGGGTGGAAGTAGCGGAGGAGGTTCTGAAGGAAGTGGAGATGGTGGCGGTGATGGTAAGCACTCAGACGTTCAAATCTTCTGTGCCTAAGCTACTTTGATATTGTAATACCGGAAGTATCATTAGCTTCATGATAATTAACGTATAGGATTTGTTTTTTGATCCAGCGAAAGCAATTTCTCTGGAGCAATTCAACCGAGCATGTCAAACAAGAGGAGGAGTTGGAGGAATACAGCAGTACAACAGCTTCATCAAATCTTTCACCCGAGCTGGAATCGCAGATAAAAATGAGGCTGCTAAGTACCTCGCCCACACTGTCTGGGAAAGCATGGGACTGTCTGCAACCGAAGAGATATTTTGTCTCAACGGAGCTAACTACTGGCAGTGTGCGAATGCTTATGGAACTGGACCAGGTGGTGTTGTCTACTACGGACGAGGACCCATTCAACTTAGCCACAATTACAATTACAGAGCAGCTTCCCAAAGCATCTTTGGGAATCCGGATGTTCTGCTCAACAATCCGGGAAGAGTAGCCAGTGATCCTCAAACAGGCTGGGACACTGCAGCCTACTTCTGGATTACTAATGTTCACAGCAGTAGACAGACATTTGGGAGTACCCTCAAGAAAATCAATGGAGCTTTGGAGTGTCAAGGAGGGTCTCATGCTCAGAATATGATGCTCAGGTGTGACCATTACAGGGGAGTTTTAGGCATCCTTGGAATGGCTCTACCTGATAGAGACTCCGATTGCTATTGTAGCGCTTGGTAGAGCCTTTTTATCAAAATAATCTTGTCAATCATTTTCAAAAATGTAATAAAAATTTGTCTCACTATAAATTCTTACGTGAAACTGTTTGTGAGACTAGGGACTTTTATGCTCATTACCGTTTACACAGAATTTTTTCTTATTGCAAAACCAATTAAAACTTACGCTTTGCCATTACTTTCTACTGAATCTTGATATCATGGATCAATCTCAGTTTCTCACGTATACTTCTTTGCAGTGAGTTCAATAAAGCAAGGCGTGACAGTTTCAGTTTCCTCCACTGCTTCGTCAAGTGAGAAAGTTTTCCACTAGCTCGCTTATTTTACATTAATTACTAATTTTACTAATAATATATTGGGATGACAATTGGTGCACTTCGGGGCAATGAAATTCTGTACATACATTCTGTTCTCTGTATTAAAATGGTCCTTTCGCTCCTCATTAATTCAACTGTATACCTCATTGCTGCTGACACAGTTATGTTTCGTTTCGTAGAAGAGTAGCAGGACTCAAATTTATTATTTATTATCTTGTATTACCATAAATATTACAAGCATTTAGTGATGTAGTAATGAGAACTATTGAATTATTCAACGAAATTTTGTACTGGTATTCCTAAAAAATTCTTGGAAAAATTCTGGCGAATGAATATTATCCAATGTAATCACGAATTAAACACAATTAACTCCATCATCGGATTACAACAGAACCGTATAAATACGAAGATGGAAATCGACACTAATCATAAGACTTTTTTGAGATATTCGACAAGACATAATCTATCAGAATGAAAGCAGTTATACTTTTATGCACCGCTTCGGCTGTGATTCTCTCGGTCACTGGTGAAGATTGTTGGTGGACGGGTTGCCAACCAGATTCCTGGGCTACAAAGGGATGTGATCCATATAACCGAGTGGAAAAGGGAAGGGAATCTTGTCCAGGAGGCAACAAATATAACTGCTGTTCTAGGCATCCGTCCGGAGCTCCACAACCTGGTCCTGAAGTGCCCGGTAACTATTAATAACTCAGCCTACGAAGATTTTATTAATAAAGAGACCTATTTTTATTGTGAATTTTATAACCTGGATGTAGGTGAAATCTCCCAGGACCAATTCGACAGGGCGTGCAGGACAAGAAGAGGTTCAGGAGGGTCAGACCAATACAACAGTTTCAAGCGATCTTTACAGCGAGCTAGAATCAGTGACAGAATGGAAATGGCTAAGTATCTCGCTCACACGGTTTGGGAAAGTTTGGGAATGTCTGCAATGCGTGAGGAGCTTTGTCAGAACCCAGCAAACGAGCAGCAGTGCAGAACCGCTTATGGAACTGGTCCAGGTGGGGTGATCTACTACGGACGAGGACCCATGCAACTCAGCCACCATTACAACTACAGAGCAGCATCCCAGGAAATCTTCGGAGATTCCAACGTTCTCCTCAACGACCCCGACAGAGTTGCTCGAGACGCCCAAACTGGTTGGGACACAGCTGCCTACTTCTGGAGTGCCAATGTTCACGATAACGCCCAAACATTCGGCTCCACTCTCAAGAAGATCAACGGAGCTTTAGAGTGTGATGGAGGATCTGCAGGACAGAACATGTGGAAGCGGTGTGACCACTACAGAGAAGTCCTTCAGATTCTTGGGCTCCCAGTACCTCATGATAGGCAACATGACTGCTACTGCAGAGTCTAAACTATAAAAGATGAATCTTCAAATCTATAATCTGTCGATGCACTTTCGAATTGAAAGACATTAAATTACAGTCGAGTCATCATTTGGCATAGCAAAGAAATGAAAGCAATAATTACTATGTCGCCGTTTGTAATAATTCACTATTCCAGTCTCACTGACTTACGAATTCACTATACGATGGCTGCATAATACGTTGCTACAATTGGTATCCTGATTAATAATCACTTTGACCCTCTGACAAATTTATACAGAATTTTCATCCTTTACAAGGTACTAGCCGGCATCTACCTGTTTTATATTAACATCCGAACTTAAACGTTCTGTGTTGGACTTGCACCCGTTGCAGCAAATGAATAGTGTAAATGCTATATTGTACTTGCTCCAATTCATTTTGATTATCACACTGCCTTCAAAGGATAATTTTATCAGCATTAGTATTAATTAGTGTACAAAGTACAAATAAACAAAGGAAAAATAAATCATCGCCAGGTCAGACATGAATCAACGCATCTCTACTTGTACGTGTGAGGTGATTCGCAGAAAGCAAACTGTTTAATATAAGATTTTGAATGCTTAAACAGTAGGAAGGATTGATAAACGCTTCCAGGAAGCCCAGATGTTGGCAGTGAGATAATATTATTAGCATTATTGAATCGAAAACAAGACGATAATCACTTGTTTGTACGCACATTTCCATGATCCGTGTATCGCATTCATAGTCATCAAATTCTTTGAGTGTAACGCCTGACACTGTTTAAAGCTTTTATATTTGTAGTCCCGACAATTTACAGGTAAATGACACAATATTAAAAAGCAAGTCTATTTGCAATAAATATTTGCATAATTTTGTGTTCTCGGAAAAAACATATTTTGTGGTTACGAAAATTCCAGAAACTACGGGGTTATGTGCGATTCGCAATCATTTCAACAGAATTAAATGATTATTTATTGCCTAAGAGTAAACTCAAAATGATATTTAAATGCAAGAAATCCTCATTGAAGTCAGCCATCAGTCAGTCAGTCAGGGATTGAGAAGGCGAATCTGCTATAATACAATTTGCAACCATGAGAGGTTTCATCTCGATTACAATTGCTTTGGTTGCCGTATCCGGGGCATTAGGAGAAGATTGTTGGTGGACCGGATGTCAGCTTAATTCGTGGGCTACAGTTGGGTGTGCCCAATATGGTCGGACAGAGAAAGGAAGGGAAGATTGTCCTGGGGGGAAGAAGTACAACTGCTGTGCTGGAGGAGGTGGTGACGGAGGAGGAGGAGGTGGTGGAGGAGACAGTAAGACCTTTCGTAAACTTAATACTCTTTGTTACAATCTTGTAATACTTGTCCCTATTGTGTTGAAGGTAAATCCATAACTCAGGACCAATTCAACCGAGCTTGTCAAACGAAGGGAGGTTCAGGTGGGGCAAATCAATACAACAGCTTCATCGCGTCGTTTGGGAAAGCAAGAATAAGTGACAAGTCCGAAGCAGCGAAATACTTGGCCCACACAGTGTGGGAAAGCATGGGACTAACTGCAATGCGAGAACTGTACTGTCAGAATTCAGCAAATGAGCAGAATTGCAGGAACGCCTATGGAAGCGGTCCAGGTGGGGTGATCTACTATGGACGAGGACCCATCCAACTCAGCCACGACTACAACTACAGAGCAGCTTCCCAAAACATCTTCGGAGATGCCAACGTTCTTCTCAACGATCCTGACAGGGTTGCTAAAGATCCTGCGACAGGTTGGAACACCGCTGCCTACTTCTGGAGTGCCAATGTTCACGATAGCGCTCAAACATTCGGGTCGACTTTGAAGAAAATCAACGGAGCTCTTGAATGTCAAGGAGGATCTCACGGAGAGAACATGTGGAAGCGTTGTGATCACTACCGAGACATTCTCAAGATCCTTGGCCTTTCTTTACCCGACAGAAACTCTGACTGTTATTGCAGCGCTCGATAAACTCTGAATAAACTTGGAATATCATTATATGCATTACTTATTATTCATTCGGTACAAAGACAACTCGAGTAGTCCACAAAACTTGCAGAACTGTCAGACTGTCTATTGAGTATTTACATGAAATACAGCAACTCAGCCCATTTGACCATCCTACTCTTACCTAAAGTGGCACTTAACTTTCCTGACTTTCACTCTGAAATGAATAAACAACTGACATTCGTCAAAGAAATGGACGTCGTCACATTATGATCATTGCACTCCATTGAGTTCTAAAAGCACTAGAATAGCAGAATCTAGAACTCCGTTCTGCTCGTCTCCGTCTGTGCACAGAAATATTGTACACTTTCTCCTCTCTCTTTGCTTACTATGAAAACTGAACTGAAGATTGCTTGCCAATGTAATTAATGTTTATAGTTTATACAGAGGCGGAGGCAAATAACAGTAAATGGAAGTCATATGAAAAAAATGTCTTCCTTCACTCGGATCGTAAGTTGTAAGTGTTATGCATCGCGTCTTCCTAAAATCTCTGTCATTGAAACAAAGTATCACATTTTTTATCGTAATTCACATTCCCTAAACTATTGTGAATCCTTCCTATAAGTTCACGGTCAGAAGGGTTTAAGGACTAGAATGGGAAGTACTGGAAATAATAGAAGTTCCAATTGCTTAACGATATGCAATAACAATGCACACTATACTTAACCCATGCAGAGAGTGAAGTACCCTGTGGCTCGTTTAGCACCACTTAGACAAAAAGAATGAGAATGATGGCTCCGTGGTTCGTGGATTTCCTATTTTCTTATAAGATTCTAAACTTACTTTCACAGATTTACTTTGGATGTTGGTACAAACTAACGACAATTCGAGGAAAGTCAAATAGGGTTTACTTTATATGAAAATGGTATGAAGTAAGCCGAAAGCTAGTGCAAAGGAAAGTTAAAAGAGCCGTTGCAATGATAGGAAGTCACTCAATTGAATATTTTTAAAAGGGAAGCGGAGATAGTTCCAGAAAATTAAGATAAAGTTCTCGATGCTCAAGTCTTTGTCTTTATAAATTTCGTCTACAAACCATTTCCTTTTCCTTTGCCTTCAATTCAGCCGTGAGTTCACTCTTGGGTTAACAATATTTCCCTATACCTTTCCTTATCTCATACCACAATGATAACTAAACTTTCATTTATTACCAGCCGACGTCTTGCAGTATTAAGTTGAGCAATTTAACTCGAGGAAAACCTTGGCTTTCTACTTTTTCCTTGGACCTTTTTTTATTAATTAACTTGGTAATATACGAATGAATAAACTTGCAAAGTCTAAAAAGTCATTTTTATAAGTTCAAGGTTTTGCCGAAGTGAAAAATGAACTTACATGTAACCTAAAAATTAGAATACCCGACAAAGATTTTAGTCGATAGGAGTTCGGTAAGATCTTTTTCCCTGAAACTTATGTTTTCACGCATAATTAACAAGCAAAAGTGTAAAGAAGAAAGACTTGATATTGCGTCTCAAGTAGTTTATTGATTCCTGGTCCGTGTGTTAATTTACAACAATGCGCAATCTGTCCTGATGTTATGCCTAAAACTACGCCGAGACAACAGATTTATATTACCTACTTGTTTGTATACAAATGAAGGGACTGTTAAACATGCGATAAAGTTACCAACAAAAGAATTTCACAACTTTATAGTTGTAGTCCACAATCCACAAGTAACAAAAATGTAGATCAAAGTCATAAACGGTCAGAGACAAATTGTAAAATGTATGAAAACTGGATTCATCCACATTCCATGTCTGTGTCACCAATCACCATCACCTTAGCTATTCAAGTTGCAGACGTAATAGACTGAAAAGCCATAATAAGATGCGGAGAACCAACGTAACTTTCAAACTTGGGGTGCAAAGGAATATTCAGCCATTGTCATTTTAAGTGATTTATCATAATTGTGAGCAATTGAGTTTTACAATGCGACATAAATCAAGGAAAGAAAGTGTCTCAGAAAAAGGACTTCAATAAAATGATCAATGGCCAAAAGGCACACCGAGGAGAGGAAAGAACAGACTTACGAGAGAGTTTACAAAAGACATCATTTGTGAAGAAGATCGAGGAATCCAGTCTCGTACAAAGTGAACCTACATGATTTTCCTCCGAGCTTGCCACTTGAATGAAACAGAAATGACTAGGACAAGAAGAAGAAGACGAAGACTTCCTCCTACACAATGAAGAATATGTGAAGGAGGAGATTTCATTTCCTCTCTAAATGCAGGTGGAGAAATTTTGAATTCACAGGAAGAGCTTCTCAGCTATTCTACTTCCATCAAGCGTTACTTGCACTCTGTACGTTCCAAACATTCTGAAATACTACCCGAATCTCTCGTGATTTGTCTACTTTGACCTGCATTTCCTTTCATAAAAGATCACAAACTTTAATGTTCCTTGACATCAAGTTACGTGGGAATTGCATAAAAACTTATCTCTGTCTTCTAAAAATCGAACAGACGACAGAAAAATAGTGTCGATTTATCGGATTAAAACTTGCAGTTTCCAATTCCTTGGATTTCTTAGCAAATGAAACGCTTAATATGTGTAACAGAAGAAGGGTTGATTTTCAAACCGTGTGAAAACTGAAAAGCACATAGTAATAGTTCAGTAGAACAGTACAGTGTCGAAGCCTTTTTGAAACAAGAAGTTATTGTGTTAAATAGTTTATAGTGAATTGAAAATTTGAACCCCGTTATTCACTCACTAACTCAGATAATTTTGTATACACAGACTCGGACTCCATAGCTTTTGGGCGAGAAAAGAGAACTTCCAACCTCAAAAGAATGGAAGGACAAAGAAAGGGTCTGCAATTCCACACACATACATTTCAGAAATGTCATCTATCAAATATGAGTTAGGTATGCCATATTCTTCAACCAAATCTATTCTCCATTGGGGTCAACCTGTTCTGCATTTCAAAGAAAGAAATTCCTTAGCTCTCAGACACACATAATCCGTTCTCGAGGTTTTTTTGGGTGATTTACTCTCTCTCTCTACAGTCATGTCTATCTTTGTATTTATCACAAATTGATGGATTTTCTAGCAGTGACGAATGAAGAAAAGGCCAGTAGATTTGCATAATCCCCCGTTAAATTACACATGGATTTTCTGTATTGAAACTAGAAAAAACTCCTTTTCCGATCATTTGTTACTGAATTGGGTACCAGACTGGATTATGACTTAACCGGAAAAATTATGGGGTTGCAGTTAAGCGTAGAATGTAAAGAATTTCATGAGTCCTTTGTATCAAGCAACAAATTCGCATTGTGTAAAAGTAGTTTTGACCTGTACACGAATTCTTTTCTTAACTCACCTAGCTATTTGCTTTAGTTCTGAGTAAAAACAAAAGTGAGTAAACGATGAATAATTGGTCATAAAATAATGTTTGAAAGAAAGGCTACACGTAATTTACGATAACTAGAATACGACAAGCGTTCTTTCTTGAAATAAAGTATATCTCCTCCACCTTCACTATTATCTTTGATGCAATAAATTGAGAGAGCTAAGAGTGCCTATGAGACGCGATCCGAAGAAATGTTTATTATTTATTGCAAGAAGGGCTAAGGGTCCGTTTTTCTTGAAGCTTTAGGAGTGTCTAGCATTAACCGTCGGTCTTCAAGTCTCCTTCAACTCCACAAGACTCAAGAAACTCTCTTCTCATCTGATGTCAAAGTCTCAAAGACGAGATCCAGAGAGAGACCTTTTTCAACTTGAAAGATGAGATACACACACAAGTAACATGAAGGTCTGTCCAAAGATTGCTTCGAAGGAGTCCTACTCTTTCGTACAATGAAGGGCCTCATCGTATACTTACAGCCCCTTCGTGGATAATACATACTAGCTCTGTAATTTAATGCCCTTTTGTACAAGGTACATTCATAAAACCGTGTGTAAGGATTGTTATAGAGCCGACAAGAAAAAGGGATGGAAAGGGAAAAAGGAACAAAAAATAGCTTTCTGAGACAGGCGAAGAGAACCCTCTCTGCTCTCTCCGTCAGTTAGTATTTACCTTTCGTCCTTTTCTTCTTCCTCTCCTTTACTTCTTCAAATATCTGATTTATTTCAAAAATACCTAAAAAACGCACCCATATAAATGCTCATGTGACTGTGTGGAACTTGCAGACACATACTTGTCTTTAAACTAATTTCACAGGAATCTAGACATAAAGTAACGACCAACTATTGTCTTCGAAAGCAATTTTGTACTCAAGGAAAAGGGGAGATGAACGAAGTAAAATATAGAAATAAATGCGAATGAAAACGGGTAGAGCAATTCTTAGCTTTTCACGAATACGGGATACGTTAAATGAGATCAAATTATGCAAATTATGGATACGGATTGATACACAAAGACCAGGTGGGATCGCAAGGAGCGAGAGGGATCCTTAGTGAAATGATAGTAGCACCTGTGAATCAGGTTTGACTTATAAGCCAAATGGTATCATCTCGTACATGAATGGCAGTAGCGTCAGTGTAGCGAGTAGAATAATTTGATAGAAGGAGTAGCTTTCATTTTTTCAGTAGCACCTTTAGTACCTGAACAACCCATACTTTCTTCATCAGAAATTACGTGTTTTAAGAAGGTCTGCAAGGATGATGGGTCTTTTTCACCTAAAATTGAAGCAGTTAGGAATACCGTGTAATTAAAGATGACAAGTTGTGCTCCCTGCTTATGATATGTGACCTAACCCAACTCAAACTCATCTTTACGAGTAATTATTGTAATTAAATCCGCTATATATTCCTCGTAAAATTCTTGTTAAATCATTATTTTAAAAATATTTTATTTTTCGATAGAATTTCAAGCGTATCACAAGCATTTTGTGTTCCGTACTGGAATTATTTAAGTCTAAGCGTACAATTACTTATCTTCTTGTTATAATTTATCGCATCACAAATATTGAGATTGTCAGTCTTTCTTCGAACCCTTTGTTATATGATTTATACTTGAGCTTCTAACTTAACATCAATAATAATAATATTCTCGGAATTTTGGCACACAATATAAATCAAAGGAGGCTTAAAACTACTTTCGAAGATACTAACCTACAACACACGTAATTAATTGCCAATCGTAACAATTCAACGAGATGCAGTACGTGCTTACTCGGCGAACTGATATCTAATTTAAGGAGGAGTACATATCAAAAGGTTAAAAATTTTGTTCAGGAACATTCACCATTCAATTAAACTGTGGTAATTAAGAAGTGATCGTAATCGTCCGTACATTGAAGTTCCTTAATTCACTGTCATGAAATGCTCCGGAGGTTGAAAACTGTAAATACTCAAAGCCAAGAGAGACACTCTGATTCTTTGCCTTACGTTTTATCTCAGTCAACAGAAGAGGACTATCAGCAGCTTTTTATAACCAGCAGCTTAGTCAGGCCTAAAGTATCACAATATTTATTATTATTGAAAAATATTAAATTCATGAGTAGCTAGCTGGTTCTACTTGAAGCTGTACTGGTGTACTTAAAGTTAATCTAATCGGAGTGAAGTTGGATTCACAACATTCAAAATGAAACAAAAAACATTAAATTTATGACTAATGAAATGTTAAATTTTCCACAGTCCAAGATTAACATTTTTAAGATTAGGCATTCTCATCAGGGTCTCCAAACCCTTGGTACTAATTCTAGAGCAGCCGTACAAATCAATATACTTAAGTTTAGGACACTTCTCACACACACTGTCCAATCCCTTATCTGTAATTTTGGCACACTGTCCCAAATTCAGTGTCTCCAGGCGTCCCATGTGAATCCCGATGAGTGCTTCGTCTTCGATGTCACAAGCAGACAAGCTGAGAGTTTTTAGTCCCCTGCATATATGTTGATTTAGAGTGGTGATCTTCTCACAGAAAGAAACGTCCAAATGCTCTAGAGTTTCAGCAACTTCTTTAAGGTTTACTAGTCCACCGTCGGAGATATTGTCACAGCTCCTTAAATTGAGCTCCTTCAGGTCTCCTAGTTCTCTCAAGTACTTGAGACCGTTGTCCGTAATGTTGACGCAGAAACTCAAGTTTACACTTTGGATAGAAGGAATCCTCGATATTGAATAGAGGCTTTGGTCAGAAATCTTCTGGCAATCTTGTAATATGAGACTTTTTAACGAGACCATTCCAAACTCCGTATTCGCATCAATCTTAGGCAGGTTCATATTATTCTTAAACCCTCGTTTGCATATAACACAATTGGGATTCTCAATCAGTCCTAATTTGGCTAGAAAATTGTACGTCTTGATATCAAGTCTCTCATGAATTTTGACTTCACCTGAGAGGTACGATAATGCCCGGTCTGTAAGATTGTAGCACGAACGAAGATCTAATCTGTGAAGATTTCTAAGCCCATAAGAAATAAGTAGAATTCCTCTGTCTGTAAGGTTACAACAGCCACCCAAATCCAAACTCTTGAGGTTCGGTGCTTTCCCCACAATGGAAAGGATAGACAAGTCTGTAATCTGTTTGCACAGTGACAAATCCAAGTCAACCAAGCAGTCCAGATTTTGCATCGAACTTAAAGAATAGTCTGTTACATTATAGCAACCACTAAGTTTAAGATGTGAAATCGGCACATTAGCAGTCAACTCACGGAGAGATCGTTTCAGACTTAGCACTTGAACTTTGGTGATACCTCGTTGGACTAAATTGTTTAAAATGAGCGATTGACTCGGCTTCAGGTTCAGCTTTGCCTCAGTTCCCTTCCAAATTTGCTTATTCTTCGATATCTGATGGAAGTACTGGCAAACCTGAGACATCCGTGATTTATCCCGTGTGTCCAGGTACCCAAAGACTTCCGTGAGGATCTCAGGAAACAAGTTAAGGATTGTTGTGGTAGGTGCAAACGGTGTAGGTGAAGAAGGCACATAATTCATTGCTACAAAAGTGGAACTCTCTTGCAAAACCGTACATGGCTCTAATCCGCCTAAAATACTTAGTGCCGGTACTGCCGGGTAGTTCAGTAGCACTTCCGGAGACATTATATAACAAGTCTTATATCCAACCTTGTTTTCAAAATGAATGACACATACACCCACTTCGCTCACTTCTAGTTACTTTTATCTCACTGTGAGTCACCTTCCAAATGTCTATTGAGAATTGGGACCTGTCAGGAAACGACTATCTTCTCAATTAAGAGACGGCGTCTTAGAGTCGCCTGCGAATTGAATCTCTTTCCTGTCTCTTTGCATTAGTCTACATTAATAAGTGAATGAGCGGTTTATTGCTGACTTTTCACTTTATATCCATGCAATATTTAATTACGCCGTACTCCCGAACGGATCCCAGCACACAAGTAATATCAAAAGGATTAATGTACTTCCAAACTAACCAAATCAACTTTCAGACATGGTTCCAGTTGAGGTTATCTGTGTATTTGAGGCAGAGATAAGGCACGGACAACGCTTTGTGATAAAATTTTCTGTAGCTGGTTGTGTGTTAAGCTGGACCACAAGTAGAGGAATGAACTGACAACTGACTGGATTCATGAGTATCGTGAGTGAAATAAAGCTTGAAGCAAGTGGACTGCTGGACCAAATAAATGTAATATATAGCATAAGGCATAAGATGTGATGGTAGAGAGGTACACTGTTCACATACATGTACTGGTTAAAGATCTTTCAATAAGGAAAAGCACACATATTATACCTTAAACTTTCATGCATATTATTCTTAAGCCTACCTACCTACCTACGCATACCCTCAGTACCTAGTACACTATTATCATCACAAAACCAACTAGTTGTACTGTACAACTCAAAGCAGGTTTTTTTTGTTCACAATGAAAGAAAAAGGGCTCTCTTTCAAAGAGAAGGAAAGAAAGGCTCACAGTTGGTCTCTGTCTTAGCATGGATTCGTTTTAAGGAACTCAGCGTATGCTTAGCAGCGTAACTGCTTAACACTTCCGTCCAGATCAGCCCCAGGACCAAAATGATAAACATCGAAATCTACTGGAGAGCATAATTTCAAATGACACAAAAGGATCTTCTCCCATCTACGGCCCTTCTCAAGTCTCCGTTCACCGTCTCTGCATGTTCTTCTTGTATATTTTACATCTTTTCAAAAGGGGTCTCCTTCCTTCTCTCTTCTTCAAGGGACAAATCTCAAGAGGCAGGCAGGTAGTGTAGGTCTCTCCACAGAAGTAGGGTCTTTCCATCTCTTCACATTTTTTACATCTGTACTGCAGTCTGTAGTAGTGGCACATGAAGATGTAAAATGCGTGAGAAACCAGATGCCAGAGACACATTTTCCAAGTCGTCTGTCTCTGTAGAAGTTTCCATGATTATGTCTCAAGTCTGTTGGATACCCGGAATACCCGACTAAACGTATTGTCCGCACGTATTTGCGATGATAAATCCGGAAAAATGCACACCAAATTTTAGTATTTCAGTTTTTAAAGAAAAATATGGTTGACCAGGATCCATGTTGTCGTCAAACTAGATCGCAACCATTGCCTCGTACAAGTGCTTTATCACGGACACGACTGGAAGGACAGGAGACATCTTGTCCCAACTTCTGCCACACAAATGATAAGCCACTACCACCTGAAACTCAATTATCGAAGAATGAGACGTGCTGTCTATCTGGTAGCCGTCCCCGGTTGAGAGGGCAGGGATTATCCTGTCCCAACATCAACAGTTCATATGATAAGTCTGCATCATATCGAGAAGTCGGATATCGTGCACCACAAGGTACTTTTGCAGGAGGAAATTCAGCTGGCTCATTCGCAGCAGGAAACTCCGCTTATCCTGGCTCATTTGGAGGAGGAAACTCAGCTTATCCTGGCTCATTTGGAGGAGGAAACTCAGCTTATCCTGGCTCATTTGGAGGAGGAAACTCAGCTTATCCTGGCTCATTTGGAGGAGGAAACTCAGCTTATCCTGGCTCATTTGGAGGAGGAAACTCAGCTTATCCTGG
>JAQGAD010001255.1:0-21549 GCA_034696625.1 Isotomurus palustris | reverse complement strand
TAAAGGTAAAATTATAAAATACGAATACACAAATACGTCAATTCATTTTTTTCGGAATTCTTTACCCTCAGCAGCAATACTATTGATCAGTCTCTGCTTACTCTTGTGTTTATTGTCTGCCTCATCAAGTGAATTCTTTCCTCTGGAGAACTCCGAATATCTTCGGTTTGGATGAGTGATGTCACATCCGACGCGAAACCTGTCTTCCGAGTACCCTTGTTTCGTTATATTTTCTTCCTTGAGACTTTCAGAAACAGTTGCAGCGACGTTTTTGACGAGAGACCGTCTGGACTTGCTATTTCCACTGGGAGTTGCTGTTTCTTCAGTTGAATGACTTTTGTAGGTAACCAAACAAGCGTGCTTAGGACTAGAGGGGAAAACGCTATATACTGTGATCAAAGACTTAACAGTGATGGCTTTAGGTTCATCTGGAAAGGTGAAGATGAGACCGAAGTGCTGCGGCTGCTTAGTCAAAGCCAGTCTTAAGTCGAACTTGTGTTCAAAAGTCTTCTTTCCTATGGAGAACCTTCCGTGATACGGGAAAGTGTATCTCTTGTCGGTCTCGGAATCGAAACCGTTTTTGGAGTGGAAAGGAACGAGGAGGATGAGATGTTCTTCAAGGTCCATAAATGTTGGAGATATATCTGTACTCGTGGAGGACGAGTCTTCAGTCTCCTCATCTGGTTTGATTTCTTTAGCCTTCATTGCAACTCCTCCGTGACACTGGTTACCATCGAGGACCATGAAATTCTTGTGATGGTGAAAGAGTTCCTCTTGAGCAGCCTGCAGTTCCTTCTGGAATTTAATTTTAGACTCAAAGTCGAAATCTGTTGTGGTCATCTCTGCTTCGATGTTGCGGGTTTTGCGGCTGAATTTGCTTATCTGCTGCACCTTCACATCTTTCTTCCAGTTCAGTTTCACTCCAATCACAGTGGGAGAGTCAGATCGTTCGGAAGAGTCTTTTTGTTCAGAGATCATGTCGTCACATTTCCATTTCTTAATGTAAAATGGGCTGGAAATGCCGGCGAGAGGAGAGGAGAAATTAATTTCAACTTGGTTTGAGCTGCAGGTGATTTCCTTCTTTTGAAATCCACCGGAAGGGTTGAAGCTGCTGAGTGTCCGAGTGAATGCCTTTGAGGAAAGTTCTTTGCTTACGGTATTGACTACTTTCACCTCTTTCTCTCTTCGGGACATCTTCAGGGCTTCTTGATTTCTGTGGCAGTTCACTCCTCGGTTTGGGTGATCGAGATCACCAAAAAATTCAGTCGAAGAATTGTTGTCTTTTTTTAATTGTGTTGGAGCCATTGTATTGGGTACTTTGGGTACACTTAACTTGTGCTCTGTCTACAAGGGACTTGGTAAGTCTTACTAAAAGGGCTTCTCTGAGTTTTACAACTCACTCGCTTGAGAGTTTATTGGTTTGTGATGGACAGACCGTTTCTCTGCTCTTTTATATGGAACTTTACTTCTACTATTTTGCATGATACAGAGTTCAAAGATTTGCAAAACATTGTCAGAAACGTTTTCGCGAATTGACGTTTCATTCATTTAATCTTGTTGTTGTTCATCGTAAATAGGCAATTCTGCGAGGAGAGGCAGACGGGGGAGACTCATTTGGCAAATGGTAATTCCCCAAATTCGCACATGAGATACGTATAGCGTGAGGATAGGATATTACGTGAGAAGTAAATGTCTATGACATCATCATGAAAACGTTGAGAGCTTCGAGGTAAATTGCAATCATTGCGAATAGTAGCACAGTAGTAGCAGAGTGGGCGCATTGGTAATTGACTACGAGTTGAGTTACTTGTATTATAATAACACATTCCGACGCCATGTGCCTCGGAGAAATCTTTGTTCAACACGCTAGCAGAAAATCATATGCAAAAGGTGTAAGCAAGTACATGAAAGTACAACTAATAGAACACTGTAAATTAATATGAAAAAGTTCCACACAAAAGTGCATGCTCAAATATAGTACATCCGATTCAGTATTTCTATGTAGTCTACCTGTAGTATTCTGTAGTAACTTGTTTTAAGTTGTTTTGAACCCTGTGGAAGTGGAACTTACTTACTTTTAACTTTGTAAAACTACTAAAATACACCTAAGATTTCTCGTTTCATTCAGCTAAATTTTTGAATTCGCTGCTTAACTGTTGAGATTAGTTTTAGGACATCATTGAGTCACGTCAGATCTGTAAAGGTTTATTAATATTCGTATATTATTTAGTGACGACGCAAATATTTTATAAAACTAGTCAATTGGTTTTATTCGATATCGTAGAGGTCAGGTAAGCCAAATTTTTCAGTTGAAACTCTTCGAATCCAATCTGTTGCAGAGTTTCTTGAATTATTGTAGACTCATTGTCAATTTGAATGAGTTTTTGTCCTAATAACGAGCGACCGGTTTGGTCCTTATCTCCCAATCCTATCAATTCAAATAGGTTCGTTAGTAGCAAGTGGCACCCAGACTTACAATATTATTAGTAGAACAATCTGTTAGTGCGATCAAGACTCAGATTATAATAATAAAGCTTCTGTAACTCCTGTGGACATCTGGAGTTTTTCTCGAATTCTCTCGCGTGAATCTCCTTCAACGCTTTCCCTCGAACCAAAAGCCCTCTTAAAGTAAAAGCTTCAATTTTCTGATAAATTGAAATAATTCGTATCAATTTTCGTGAACCTAAGTACCCAAGAGCTGTGCGTGTAGAGCCTTAGACTCTTTCCGATATCCTAATTCGAGACGATCATTAGGCTGCAAGACGCCCGTCGCCTCGTCTTATCACGACGACCAACTCTTCTGAGCCGAACTCACTTTATGACAGACTTTTGCTATCTTCCATACTTCCATTCCTTCCTCCTGAAGCTGCAGCACCACCACAACAAGCCTTACAACATTCTTTATGGGATTCCTTTTATCTCCAACTACCTCCTTGAGTAAGAACGCTTCATCACATCGTCAGCTTTACAGCCCTCCATGTGTTACGAAATAAATGCAAAAAATAATTTATTCAAACAAACTAATGACACGAGTTGGATTTTGATGGCAAGTAATAATCGAGTAATCGAAAGGTATGTTGTTTAGAGTGCGAGGGATCAATTAACAACCGCCACATATTCACTGAATAATCATGGTAATTTTTAATCATAATGATTTACGAAATACATTTGACACATTTGCGAGTGTAAAAATTGTATAACCTCCTCAGCCATTCTATTGGTAAGTGAGCTACAACTTGCAACTTGCAAATAAAACTGCATAAAAGAGGAGGTTGATGGGTTTTGGGTAGTCAAGAAAGCAATAAATTTTAGTTCCACATTAAGTTGATTAACATGTAAAGTCAGTATACACTTTAAATGAACTTATTTTTCGAAATAAAATTAACTGCACAAATTGAGAGTAGATTAAAGAACAGAGAGCCACGCTGCTGAATGTTCGCTGCAAGATTAATAATAACGATGATTAATGATTGATTAACCAGTTGAAATTCTCTCATTAAGAACCTGTACCGCTATGTAGCTTAATCCATGCCTTTTCTTTTTGAATGTTAATTGATGTTCATAGGATTTTAAGGGGGCCATTCCGTAGTGTAGTATCATGCAGTGAAAATTGCTAGGAATAATTCATCTACAGCAGTTTACCTGCGGCTAAAGTATTTGACTCGTCACTCTCTGCGAGGTACTGTACGATTGTTCGCACACACACATCTTCCTACAAGTTAAAGGGAACTACGAAAAGCTTCTTGAGAATAAATTCCTGAGCAATGGGTCCACTCTAGTTATCTATCCAAATCCTATACAGCTCTCATCTTGTGTGTGTAACCCTGAATTCATACAAACTACAATGTCGATAATCTGAGAGTTAGTTGAAAAGTCTCATCCTCTACAGTGTGGAGATGATGATAATGATAATGGTTGTTGGTGCATGGGTTAGATTTAAGCCGAGGGAGCAGCAACATCAACGCATTATATCATCTCTAACAACAATGGGCCGTAGTAAAGGTAAGAAATGTGGTTGTTGTGAGTGCGACTACACAAGCAGAGATCTTCAAGAGGATAGGTATCTATTCAGCAAACACAACTGAAGAATTCCTTCTCTCGAGGCATGATAATGTTATTCTTATATCGTCACGATTTACTCTCAGACCTCACTATGTTCTTTTCATTCCTTTCATTTCATTCCTGAGGATCGTACAGGTAGTCGTGCAGAGCATGCCGTCCCTCTACTCACAAGAATTCCTTTTCCAGTCCAGTCAATCCCTGAGAGTCAACCTGAAAGGCTGTCAGGAGGTTTCCGAATTTATACAGGATCGTTTACAAATCACTGCTTTACAGCCAACCTCTCGTTAATTCCTAAGAAGATTCGGGCCAATTGTGCGGAAGCAATTAAGGGAGATTGAAATATTCGCGATTCCCAGCAAGTGAATATTATACTCATTTGAAGCTAACTTTATCGGAACTGGACCTAGCTGCCCTGGAATGGATCACAGAATCTAGTACATAATATTAGAGTCAAAATCATAGAACGGGTGGAGAAGTTATAATTGGACCTAAAATACTAAAGATATTTTCATTCTTGTTCTAACGCTGAATGCTACTGGTTTTACAAATAATGTATTAAAATAGAATCAACTTTGTAAAAGTAAATACTGAAGTGTTGGCAAACATTTGAAATTGATGAATGTGACAATCCTTATGGAGGAGTTTAAGCAATGGTAGACACAAATTAACATAAAAATGTGTGAGTTCTTGGCAAGCAGCTTATTATGTGAATGTTAGCGTGCTGATTGTGTGAAATAACTAATTTGTCTTCGCAAGTGCTTCACATCAATTGTGTCCCATCTTCATGAGCGAGCAGTCACATTTGACCATATCGGGTTGCAATGGGTCGTTGGAGTGGATTGAGCAGTTTTATAGATTTCCATTTTGATCATGGAGAGCCTTCATTCAGGCACAGCCTTCTCTCCACCAGATACCATAAACTTGATGATTCTATATTTGTCCTTTGTCGGAACTGCGGACAGTCATTGAAGGTAATAAACAATTTAGTTGGAAATTAATTGGGTGTTTGGAGGCAAGCCTGGAGGGAGGTACCTACACAACTTCCCCTCGCAATTTTAACATTGAGACGAGGCTTCTGCACTTATTGCTCTCCTCGTAATTCTGATCCGGGTCTCTAAAATTCAAGCTGAGATTGTTGTGACCATCTATGATCATAAAAGTCACGTTATAATAACTCATCGCTCGAGAAATCCAAATGAAAAAGTTATTACAAGTGTTATCCCATAAAGTATCAAAGAAGAAATTCCATCGACCATTACACACACACAGTTGTTTGTATGAAATTAAATGTAAAAGCACATTCAACCGACATGGCTGTGCAGTTATTGTTTCCCATATTTAGTCATCTCAGAATTTATAGACTGACCTAAACTATGCATAACAATGAGATCTTGATGTTAGAGCATCATTCATAAATTATACCTCTTCCTCTACCACTAGAAATATCTCTGCGTATGTATCAACTAAACTCTTCATGTCGAATTCCCCGCTGTAGGTTTGAGTTACAACGGTACGGTAATAGTGCAAGTGTTCATAATCAATTTCATCTCACAAGTCCGAATTGTAATTTGTCCTACATTCAATACCATAATATTAGGAAGATTAAGAATTTAGAGCATCTCAGGCTTTGTTAACTGACTATTCAATGCTTGAATTTATAGTTTTTTGTTAAATTAAAACTTTCATTTGAAGTACAACATGTCACAGAGGGAAAGACAACAGAATAATTATGATTTTGACATTCTGAAGATGTACTCGAGTAAAGTATATTTTCATTAAGACAGCTATTAAGATGCTGGATAAGTATGTAGTTTATCACAACAAAAAAGGAAGATGGGTAAAAGAACAATTTGAGAAATAGCAAACTGTCATCTAAATAAATTTAAAGGAGGATTAAGAGATAAAGGGAGTTGAGCATTCCTGAATAGAGCGATAAAACGGAGATAATACGAAGATGGGGAGGAATCTGAAGTAATCTCAGCCTCAAATCAAAGTCGTTTGTAACTCTGACTTGGCTGAAAAGTCCTCAAGTGAAAACCCGAGACTTTTGACTGGCACCCATATCTTCCTCTTCTTTTATCCATTTTTTATGACGACGGTGGTGATCAACATATTTTACTTTGCTAGAAGAAATACGAGAACGGAGAGAGAGAGCTATGCATGACCATTTACGTGTAGAATGAGATTGTATTTTTCTGTATGAGCTGATGTTTCGTTACGGCTCAGTTCATAAATTGTAGAATGTTTGTAATCTTAGTTGGGATTCTCATGTTTCTCGACAGACATGTAGACTTATCTGCAGTTCTGCACTCAACATCCACCTGTGTGGCTTCTTCGGTTTGACTCCAATCCACCTCTTCTTCATACATTCACAATTACAACAATCATACTGCACCTTTTCTGTCTGATCTTGCTCCAAGCACTTTTCCTCTTGAAGATGATTTCACATAACGCATCACGGAACACATTCAGACTTCTCTTACTTCTCTACTCAACTCAATTTAGTTGGAATTGTGACTTCAAAAATTTAAAAAGGAATATTTTAAAGACTCTTTTGTACGATAAAAAGGCAAAGTGATTGATTCTTTCTCTCGAAGTCATTGATTTAATGTATTCAAGGTGTACACGACATTTACAGCAATTTCTCTTGAAGGAAAAAAGATAAAGATGAAGCGATTTTATCTTTGAAGGTTTATAATCTTATTCCTTGGTGCTTTTGTAGACAAAGCCAACCTGATGATGATGACACTGGATATGAATTCCGGTTTTTTATGAAAGATGAAATTACGAAGTGTTATATGATCTTTGTTGGAACTGACACACACACACACACACACTGTGTAGAGTTCGAATGTTTCAGTGTGTAGCATTATTACATCTCAATGTATATCGTTTGTATTGTATCTCGTTTTACTAATACTGTTGAAACTTGTTAGAAAGTATTAAAAAGAGAAGAACACGATGTCTAGGAGGGAACATCAGATACCTGTGCGAACGGAATCTCGCCGATTCCTGGAGACCGTTGTGGGTAACCACCTTCCTCATTAAAGTCAACTGATTTTATGCCTGGGAGATTTATGATCTCACTAACCATCTCCTAAAGATGAGGTTACCTAAAGTATACTTGACTGCATTCATATTTTACTTACCTCGGCGATTAGGATGTAGTACCTGACTAGGAAAGAAAGGTATTTCCAGACAGGGACCTTCAATTCTTGTTCCTGAGCATTTTAAGCATTTAAGACTCGCCTTCTCTCCTACTAACTCATACAGCACTTCATTAAAAGAGAGAGCCATTCAGGCAACACCAGAAGGGTTAAGTGTAAAAAATTAACAGGGTACGTACATTTCAACACCATGAAGGAATTTCAGAAGGCAAGTCCTTCTGTAGAACCGACATGCCTTTGAACAGCCTTAGACTTTTTTATCTTGAGGAAGAAGCTAAAAGGTATACATAATTTTCAAGAAAACAGGAGATTTTTATTTTGTCAAAAAGTGGTAAATTAATTTTTAACTGACACAAAAAGAGGAATGTGGAAAAGCCCTTCGTAGGAGCAGCAAGCAGCGCACGTTCCATTCCTCTATTGGTGTCAAGCCATGTTATCAATCCCTCGATTGTCTACGGAGAACCCATTGAATAGGTTTGTGATACTTATACAGTGGTTCTCAGATAAGGGAACGAGCATCAATGCTCAGGTACTCAGAATAACTGACACCTTCCCTTTCACACATGTCCGGCTTATCTCGGATAAAGTTTACCTCTACGCAACTCCCCAACATGTGTAAGTACTCCAGAGGATTTGTTCACAATAGAACATGTTGACAATGATCCACAATTTCAAATCACAATAAGACGAATGAACTCAACTGAAGGATCCCTTAGGAAGAATGTTTTTTAAAGACTTCGTTAAGATAGGAAAGGAATGCTTTCAGACTCAAGAAGATAGATATGACACACAGGTATTCATGTTCTCTGTCCCTTTCTATGATTTCGTTACGAGTTGCCTTTTCAACTCGATAAGACTGCTGGAAGCACAAGAGTCTCCGAAGAAGAATGGCATTTTACTTTTGAAAAAGTCTTTTGCTCGACTCTCGATTGTCACTTCACATTTGAAACGGTTTGAAAGCCAAGGTGGACTCTCTCAGGAAAGAATCTGATTTGATTTTGTATCGTCGTCCTCAATTGTACTTTGTTTACAGTTTCCATACTCCTTCATGAAATGCTGAGGTCACACAGAAGAGTCAAAAGAGTCTTTACAATTCAAATTCCTTTGGAAAAAAAATTAAACACGCTACACTAAAGTTCAAAAGGTATTCTGATTCTGATTACAAAACATAAAGCGTGGAACGAAAATGATGTACCGACTGATTATTCTTCGTAAAATTCCTTCCTCCTCACTCCTCTCGCACCTTTGACTCTTTTGAAAAAGCAAATGTAAGAAAGTAAGAATGGGTGTAATTAGAAGTTGGTTTAAATTCGTAGAAGCGTTCGAAAGAGCCTTCATCTCAAGGAGGTGATGTATTTAAGATAAAATTTACAATTGACTACGGATGATGGGGTGCCATGAAGGAACGTGTTACAACTTATTCTTCCTCCATCATTATTACACGTTTACTATTTACATGCATACTACATTTATTAAACGTAAAACTTCTCTCGCTCTGGCTTAACGGAATAGTACGCGTTGATTTCATTGCTGCCTTACTTTCAGCAATTCTGGTTTTAATTGTGAACTCACTTCGCACACAGTTAAGAGAAGGTGCTACTTAATACTTTATTCTCTCAGTATGTCATAATAACAAAGAAACCGAAACTATAAAATACCAGTTTGGAGATGCTATTGAGTATGTAAATGGGCGAAGAAATGGCAATACATCGATCAAAAGGAGATTGATTGGTGTGTGAGCGATCTCTTGATACAAGTATCACTTGATTAGGTTCCTACCAAGAAAGTGATTTACATTGCACTCGCTAATAAACTGCGTCCCTCTACTTATTGCAAATGATTTCGAGTGCAGCAATTACTTCTGTAGTGCATTGAGGTAGGCATCTCCTGTAGTTTATCTCTTTGTAATAACACTCTCCTCATCCTAAAGGTCGAAATGAGAAAGCAAACTCACATTGTATTGAGGACACAATTGAGGTTTAAAAACTGTGCCATGTCATGTTATTTTATCTTATTAACGTCCAACTATTAAGCTTTGTGGAATAAACATGTAGAGGAACATGATAACTGTGATTAGATATTAATGCATTTTGAATTCGGCAGGATGCGGATGCACATAGCCAGGGCTACTATCTTCCTTGGACTTCGTAATTTCACCTACCCTTCGCAACTTTTTGTATTTAATTCGCCTGGGAATCGGATACTGCGCTAGATTTCCTCTTCAAAAAGTCCGGTGTAAAGTGGAATTTGGCAACAGGACTTTTATTCACAGGGCTGATTATCATATTTTAACTAGAATAAACCAACCATTTTGGGTTCACAGAGTCCACATTTGAGTTTAGTAATCTAATGACTGAATTAATTATCTTAACAAGTAGGATATAGTAGTTGATAGCATCTATCTTGTTTGTGGTCACAGCAATTTGTACAGTTTCCTATGTGTGTGAGGCTTTGTACTTTGGGTAGGTTTTAGGTTATGTGTATGCTTGGTACTCATCACAAATCTTGCATCATGTAGGGTGAAGGAGTAATTGAAATTGGAAGTCACAAAAACTCATGTTTGGGCATTCATAAATTTTACGAGGATAACTTGGTGAGAGCATAGAATATACAATGTACGGGATATCATCACTTTTGATGATACCTTTATGGTTGTTGACGATACATTTTCATAACAGTACCCGCAGCAAACTGACAGCCAATTTCGTCAAATCCTGTTATGTTTAATTATTTCTCCACCCTTCTTCAATGTCGTATGCCAGTTGTCAAAATAAATTTAGAGGCTAATGTTCTCTCAGAGTGAGATATGCAATGTCTATAAATGTCTGTAGGGAACACAATGTAGGTTTTGACGAGTTTTAGAGTTTCAGCCTTTGATTCATTCATGAACATGTGAGTTAGGTGTACAGGTGTAGAGAACAATAGGCGAGGACAGGTTTACAAATTACAACAGTCTTGAATGTCTGATTGTTGTGTTAAATGATAATTTTGGGGGTGTTACGGCTTTTCCTTCTTATCGTGTGTTTTGCTTTGATTGTAATTCAACTTTCAACAATCAATTCTTCTTTCATCTGGTAAACGATCTGTTTTAGGTTAAGAATCTGTTTCGTCATTGATTAGATTCTCTTCTTCACGCTACAAAAACCCTGTTTGATTGCCTATCAATTTGTATATTCCGTTGAAAGCCTTTCTGACGACAGACAACGCTGAATATGTTTGATTCATTTAGAAGTAATGATGAGGAAGAGGCTTCATTATCCATCAATTTAGGCTGTTTATTTTACTGCTTTATTTTTCTTCGATTGAGGTTTATGAAAGAACTGAATTTTAAAATAAGGAGTGAGGAATGTGAAATAAAAACTTGACACTGGCACTTGCAAATAGAATATTTGAGAACTTGTGAATGCCCTTAAATCACCCACTTAACATATTACACAATACGAAGATCCTTAAGAATTTAAGTCTGTCACATCAATGGGATTTGACAATGCAGAATTACGTTCATCCGTCACTCCATTTAACGAGGGTTAAAGGTTTTGGAAACGAGTTTTGCATTGAAGAGCAATCTTGTGAGTGTCAGAGACTTTGTGTAGAGATTACAATTATGTAAATCGTTTCACGGGAACATTTAAGGTCATTTTTACTCATTATATAGCCTTGCTAATGGGCTTGTTACTGCCAAAAAATCACTTTTCAGAATCCTCTCTCGCCCACATGGTACAAATCACTCGTTCATTAGCATAAAAATCTGTCTTGCGTTACGCGCATTATTCTTCATGAATATGGTCAACCAAAAACCAACGACTCTCATCCTCGCACTTATTTATCGCCTTCTTGTGCGCGTAGAGAAAGCGAGTCTGTGAAATGAAGGACTCGCAGCAATTACCAAATAATATTGAACAGATAAATCCATCATTTTACCCAACCTAATTTAATACGACAAGTCCTCTTCTTCTTGGTATTTTCGTTCTTACATATTATCCTACATGTATTGTGTACCATCATCCGCTTAACATGAATACAATCTCTTATTGTCTCTAATGAATAATTTTTACTCGGCAATGCAAAGTGTAGAGGACATCAAACAGGTTAAACTCGATTTCTTGACTCGCAACTTCTTGGCGTAGTTTGTATTTCGTATATTTGCCTGTGCTTTCTTATCTCCTCTGTGCTTGCTTCTTTAAAATTCAACTGAGATGCAAATAATTTCAGTTTATCATGTCTAGAAACGCATTAAATGCTGAATAATATAATTTGACTGTGGAATTCTAGTATTTCCTTCCTTTAAGACTTTAAGCGCTCCGTGCGCTAACAGGACGATCCATCTTCATATCTGGTCATGAATCTACATCGCGTAACTGTTGGGGATCTCATTTACTCTGCGTGTTGGATCATTACACCCAATCTGAATGCGAGGAAGGAATTTCTTTAATTAAATTCATAACTATGTGACTTTTGACTTGTAGGCTCATATTTTAAAAGAATTCTTTATTGGGTAGGTTCGGGCATTAATTGTGGTCTGCTTAATTTTGTTTTTGCACTTCGCAGCCTGACCGGAATTTGATGGAGAACTTAGATGTGACTCGATAGTGAGATTGACGTAAAAGGATAACTGACAATGAGATTGAGAAAATTGAGAATAATGATGAGGTAGTTCAGTTGGGAATTTTGTCACACTACAAAGAAGCTTCTGCACAGCCTCGTTCGTTTAATGTGCAAGAGCCCATGAATATTTGTTTTAAACGAAGAGAAATCTGTTAGAGGTGCAATTCTTGTTAATTCAATGTCGATTACATCAACATATTTATACACCTGCATTACTTATCGTGAGTGTCCTTTGCCTTGCAAGGAATAAAGGAAACTTGAATGGTAACTTAATTCATGTACGAAAATCTTCCTACTATGGATTTTTAAAGATAAGCAATGTAGACTGACTAGAAGTATAGAGATGTGGTACAAGTACAAGTTCGATTTTCTCATTAAGACAGATTTGCTTCGCCTCCGCTTTAACTCTAGACCTTCTGCGCTAACTTTAACATTTTGCAGGAACAACCAATGATGCAATGAATTAGAAGCAACCTCTCCATAAAAATAATTGAACTGCTGTTGCCCTTTGAGTGAATTGATGGACAGCTATTTCCTTTAGGCTTGGGTGCAACTCGCATTTTGTTTGTTAAGCGAGTTACTAGCACCACCATCGACAATAGAACTTGCATGTTATTAGCCTATGTATCCTCTATTCTCGAGAGTTTCCTGTCTACCTGCTGCATGTGTGTTGAACATAAATGTGTACAACGGGTTGCAATGCAGTTCAATTTAGCGATTTTCTCTAGAGCTTCTGGTTATTCTGCTAGCCAAGTGCTCTGCCCACTCCGGCCAGGGTTTCCTTATGCTGCTGCTCAAGCTTCTTAGGTTGCATCGCAATGTAAAAGGCTTTAAGAAACGATTATATGGATGCACAACAAAGAATATCATTTCATTATTATTCATTCCTTGTTTTCTGAAGGAGCTTCTTTCTTTGCTCAAGGAGCAACTTTCATGATTTTAGTCGTCGTTGACAGTTGGTCTAAGTTGTAGCTCCGTCGCCTTTGATGCTTGTCTTACATCAGTGTTTTGTCATCCAAGTGTCAATTTGTGACTTCTTCACTAGAAGAATAGCCAGTAGCTGGTTTTCGCAAGTCATCCTTTCCCCCATTGTTTAATGAGAAGCAATTAAAATTACACAGTGAGTGGACAATAGAAAGAATAAAGACTGTAGTCTGTGTGGTTGGGTGACAGTACAAATATTTCGAATTCAGGAAGTCAGTTTACCTTCCCATAAAAATCACAATGTGTGAGGCTGCTAAGGTAAACCTGACTTTTTTCGTCATTCTTCCATCCAATTTTTTTCTTCAGAAAGGAATTTCACTTGTCTTTGCGAAAAATCGTGAATGAATTTTATTAAAAGTTTAGCCGCATAAGTGGAATTTCAACATTCTTTCTTAACGATGAACTGTGTGGTGATACTGTTGCAATAATTAAATTGAATTTTTCTTCGCTGGGATTCTCTCCGGCGTACGTAGAGACGCAGACTAGTGTGTCCGCCCAATCTGGCACGGGTATATGTGTGTAAATTATAATTCGTGACCAATCAATCCCACCTTTTAGCTACGAAACTGGATTTCATTATGTAATATCTTGGAAATCTCTCAAACACGGAAACTGTTTTGCATCCCATAAAGTTAATTGCGGTGGGAGAAAAGCGTGATAAATGTTGACGGAAAGTTGAAACCTTCGTTTATACACTACGCTTATGTGGTTTTAATCAACCGGGTTCTTCGGACAAGATGAATTATGAGACAAATTGAAAAATGTCTTTTATTTTTGTGTGTTTTCAGACTGAAGAGAACAACAAAATGTCTCCAAGTGGAGGTGGAGCCCGACTTCGACCAAATCCGAAGCATTTTTTAACTTGGTCTGCAACCGCAGCTAACAGCAGACTTCAAAAGATGAGCAAGCATTTCGTGACAAACATTTCCAAGCTGCATTTGAAGGTAGAGAAAGCGATTCCGTTTCAACAAGGAATGACGATGGTGTCCTCAGGAGAGCAACAAGTGTGCAGCCCAAGATGTGAAAGTGTTGTTGGTGGTGGAAATGCAAAAAGTGGTAACGGTGGTGTTGACCACAATTACACGAGCAAAAACTTAAATGACCACGAAAACAACAATACTGTGACCCCAGACGTAGTACAAACGAACCATGGTGTTTCAAAAGATGGGAGATTTGCACCACCTTCGTTGATACGAACAGGAGTGCGGGCTTGTGGTGCTGATCTCCCAGACGGTAGTAGTGGTGGCAGTCCCGGTGGTGTGGCCAATGGAGGTGGTAAAATGATTCAACAAAATGTAGACATTGGAAATCTTCAGTATCATGGTCGAGTACAAAGTGCTCGAATAGTTCAGAGTCATCCAAGCATTTCTCTTAGTCATAGTACGACGAATGGAACTAATAATGGTGGAAGTGTAGCGAATCCCGATAAAATAGTTCAGTTCAGCATTGACACTTACAACAAATATGCTCCGAAGGAATTGAACAGTTCCTCTTCGTCATGTGAGGTTGTGATAGAGAAGCCTCATCATCCAGGGGGGGTGGCTAAGTTTGGACAGTTGAGAAAGGAAGAAGGGACGAACAGAAGTGAAGATGCTGGGGAAGGATGCTTCGAAGGAGGAAGTCGCATGGAGCTGTGTTATGACAGTGGAACTGGAAGTGTGAACGCCAGTTTGAGTGACAGTTCTCTGTCGTCTGTCGCCACACTACCTCTCACGTCTCCTCAGTGGTAAGAAGATGAAATAATGACATTCTTTCTTCTAATAAAAGTAATGAAAAGCCAACACATTCTCTATTGTTTCTAACGGGGCTTGAGAAGTTGGAAGTGAAGTGACAATCATCGTAACCGTGTAACCACAAAATACTTAAACAAGAGTCGCTTGTCTCAGTTGTCTCATTTTTACAATCGCCTTGTAGTTGAGACCAGGAGACATGTAACTTCTTAGGCTTTAAAAAGTAACAGTAGTTTTCCTTGCATTCTTATAGAGTTGTCATTCCGGTACGGATTTGATTTCTAGAATGGTAATTGCAGCTTCTGCTTCGTATTTGAGGAGATAGGGAGCTTTAGACGAATCTGAAACGGAACACAGAAGATTGCACGATTGCACAATAAGATGAAGGAAAAGGGTGAAGGAACGAGGTGGTCTCTGAAGACTCTAATCTGAATTTTGTGTATTAGGCAATCGGGAGATGTTCAGATGATTTTTACTTGTTGTTTTAAGTAGCAATTTCGTATTCATAGTAAAAATTTAGTTGTTGAATAGTTGAGATGCTTAGAATACTAGAGTTTTCTTAGAGCCAAACTGTGTTGTGTAGTGAAGACAGGATAAGCCGAGTAAGAGCAGACAGCTTCATTAATTCACGGGAAACAAAAGTTCTCATGCGTTTTGGTAATGAGCCTTTTTCTTAATTTCCTGTTTAGGAGTCGCACAAATTCCGTCTCGGTGATTAAAGATAGCAATCTTGAAGGAACCTCTTCCATCCTCCATCAGAGTCAACAGCAGAAGACGAATTGTTACAATGCTAATGAGAAATCGAAGAGTCTAAATGAAAATTCACCTGCAAAATCACACGGAAAAAGTGTTACATTTGCCCTTGGTCAAAACGGGAAAAATGCGAGTCAAGATTCCAACTTAACTAATGCTGGAGTTCCAAGCACGGAGTCTACTGATGAAACAAGTCTACTTATTGATAACAAAAAGTCAGTTAATAAAAAAGGTGGAAGGAAGAACAGCAGCAGCAATGCGAGGAATGTGGAAATCTGCAATAATAACAAAAATATAGTGGTGCCAAGTCAAGAGCAGAAGTTGGAGAGTAATTCTTTTGATAAAATTCAATCCCTTATTTCACCCATTTATCCTCCGTCAAAACTTGCAGTCACGATTTTTGAGGAAGAAGCGGAGCTCCGTCATACTCCGTGGTTCCAGGCTGGGATTCCAAGGTACGTTACAAATCCTATATGAATTCTTCATCGGCAGTAATTGTTCATGTGATATTTGCTCAGTATTAACGTAATAAAATTAGAAGGAAAGATATTTATGAACGCCTGATTTACTCCCTTTCAGTTTATTGAAATCTAATATTCCGAACTTCCGAGTTTGTTTCCTTTCGATCTCAACAAGCAATTTTGAATTCGTAATTCACTTTTATACTCTTTTCTGCAAGTACTGATGGTACTTCCCATTAATCTTTTAGATGCATGTCATACATGAAATATCGCTTCCTCCTTGAGTATGTTAGACCATATGCAGAAGAAAACTTTGGATCATTGTTAAATCACAATGAGTACTTGCAACTGCAGCTCGGTTGAATTCTTTTTTGAGACCAATATTATTTACTGCCTGTCATTCAATTGATTGGCAGTTTGAATATTGGAGTCTAGTATACCTTCAGATATCTATGATCAATCATTTGAATAGAAAGGAGCGTGTGTGTGTGTTGTATCTTTAATAGCGATGCAATCATGAGATTCTCATACGCTTTCTATATTAAAGTAAAACTAGTTAATCTAGACTCTGAATGTAAAAAAGCAGAGGCAGCCGCAAGTAAAGTAGTAAAACTTGGATGCAACTTTTTATCAATGCAATGATAGGCAGGATAATATAATGATTCTGCAGCATTAATTAAGAGGCTTGTGGCGAAACAGTTACACCCAGAAAAACTTTGCTATCAATGAGAAAGTGATAGTTGACAAGCTGACAAGCTCTAATCAACCAGTAGTAGGAATTATTTAAGACATGCTCAGAAAATAAACTCTTGCTGATGATGAACCATGTGTGTGTATTCTAATGAAATGGAATTTGAATTTGTGGAACAGAGAGATCGCGTTGGAAGTCCTGAGAAACGAGCCTATTGGGTCCTTCATTGTACGTGAATCGACAACCAAGTCAGGCTGTTTTGCCCTGTCCCTTCGGGTGCCCAAAGACCATCAGCCCGGTGGAATAGCTCATTACCTCATACTTAAAACTAGTCGTGGATACAAGATTAAGGTGAGATGAAGGTTCCTTTGATTCCGAACTCATTAACAGGCACGAATGAAGGGCTTTGCATCGCTGCAATAGCTTTATCACGATACAGTTTTAAAATCTCAGACTTACATGAACCGAAGTTTATTGTTAAAAAACTGTCAAGGAAAAACAGCATTCCTCTGTGTGATGAAATATTGTATCAGTCTGCATGAAAGTCACGATCAGATAGTGCAGAGCTGCTTTTCATTATTCCTCTTCCTATTATCGGAGATAAACAGCATGTGTCAAGTTTTACTCCAACTCTTAATACTTGTTTAACGCTTATAATAAAAGTGAGTTACACTTTACACACATCAGATAGATTTCTCGGAATTTCTCGGCACATAAGAGAGATGATTTAAGTTGCGACTAAATGACCACAGACGAAACTAGAAGGGTTTAATTTGCCTTGTGTGCAACGAAGGCTCATCAAAATTAAATTAGTAAATAGAAGATGGGCGAGGGTGGGAGAGAGAGAGAGATACTTTTCATTTCTTTAAGTCTTCCCTTCATTATAATCTTGATTCTCCGTATAGAAGAAGAGTGAATAACTGTAGGAAAAAATGTTGGAGGATCGCCTTAGGAGAGATTATGCCCAAATGCACATCACACAGACATATCTCTCATACCATTAAATTCTTTCATTCTTCCTCGTACAGTTCCTTCCTTCAACCAAGTCCGCCGTGACTCTGTGAGAATTAAATAATATTTCCACAAGACAAATTTGTTTAAGACGATGCTTCACCTGAGGAATGCGATGGTTCGAAATATTCTTATGGTAAAAAACGAAGGTCGTTGAAAGGCTGAGTTGTGAGCTGATAGGAGACTAGAACAATTGAGACGTGTATTATCACATCACAAAGAAGTACAACAGCAGAAGAAGATCCGTACTTGAATAATACTGCATGATACGAAGTCTTCACCTAGTAATTTAAGCAAATATTACCCTATCTCAAGATCATGAGTTAAACAATCAGTCTTTCGAAGTTTGGAAGGTATTAAGGTATGTGTTTGTGTGTGAGGAGCTTTTGTTCCTTTTGAAAGATTCAGTCTAGGAAAGATCACGATTCTAGTGAAGAGAGGATCGATATCTTAAAGAGTTGAAATAACGCATTAAACCGTGATGTCATGGTAGGAGATTGGATTTGAGATTTTACTCTAAGGTTTTCCAAATAACGAAGCAATTCATCCTTCGTCCTGGCTAATTTAGTTGTCTCTGCGGAAATTAATTTCGGTGAGAGTAAATAAATGTGTCTGCTTCAGAAGAGAGAGAATGAGAAGGAACTATTGGGTTCAGGATAAATGGCAGTAGTTGATAAATCATTATCATTATTTACAATTTAGTCTTGTTAATAATGCTCTTCAGTTGAGTAGTCGAAAGTCTGGGAAGTGAGTCAGAGTCTCTGGTCTTCTTGAGTCTCTCGAATTCCGAGATTTTGTGGTAAATTACTTCGAGAGCCTGAGTGGGCGGTTCGGAGTCGTAGGATGATCTGTCTGTGAGATGGAGGAAGTTTCTCTCTTGCATCTTGAACCTTGATAGCTGGTCGGGTCATGCTTTGGGTGTTTTTCTAAAGTATGTGGTCAATGTTATGTATTGTTCTCTGAGTGAGTTTAATTATGCCCGACGGAGTATGCAATTATGCTTTACCCAGGAACAACTCTGCATGCGTGTGCTTTGTCCATAAAGATACAATGAGGATTATTATATGAGGTGATAAATGACTGATTTTTTTGCTTTTGATGGTAGGGTTTCACTAAGGAATTTGGAAGTCTCAGCTCACTAATTACTCATCACTCTGTAATGCCCGAACTACTCCCATGCCCCTTGTCTCTACATCGATATCGCCCCAAATTTCCCCTCAGGGTCAGCAGAGCGAATTCCAGTGATTTTATGGAGCCTGACAAATTCATCATTAGAAGCTTCACCGACTTTTGATTCGTCAATACTTGGAACGAAGATGATGACTAATGACACCAAGAAAACAAACCATTATAATTACATAAATGCTAGTTTACCACCTTGAATGAAAAATTTATCAAGTTTGGCATTCAACTGAGAAGTTCTAACAAAATTAGCATTGCGGAGTTGATTTTGATTTGATTGTTCAGTTATTGTTTGAAGGTGGTTTTGATAAATGTGAAGTACTAGTCGATCTACATACAATTTCATTTCAAACATTAATAAATCACGAAATACAAATGATCAACGAATGTGTTTAAATTTTGTGCGTTGTGGATCATCCTTCCTATATAATTGAACATGGCTACTTCCTGGTTGCAGGTAAGTCGCAGTCACGGATGATGAAAGAACACGAATTTCACAGAAGTATTTTCAGACAAGAATAGACACTCTTTATTAATACCAGCGGTCTATACTCTGATTGACTCCTCTATTGAATTGCACAGTTTGTGTTACGAGTGGAATCGAATAACTGATCACATTCACGCTACTACTAAACCTCATTACAAGACAACTGCTCTCGATGGTTTGATTAATTTTGACAGGAAATCTGTAGTAGTCAACCCTGGTTTATTGTAAACGGCTTTCTCAGAGATAATTTGATTTGCGAAGACATTTAAGCCTTGGTTGCGATGTACTTGATGAGGTCAACCACTCGGCATGAGTAACCGAACTCATTGTCATACCAGGAGACCAACTTGACGAACTGCGGGCTCAAGATGATTCCAGCATCAGCGTCGAAAATTGATGATCGTTCGTCTCCAATGAAATCAGCAGAGACAACTTGATCTTCAGTGTATCCCAAAATTCCCTTCAAAGGTCCTTCGGCAGCTTCCTTCACTTTAGCCTTGATCTCTTCGTAGGTTGTGGGCTTGCCCAGTCTGTGCAAAGTAGATTAACACAATGAAATTCCATCACTATTTGCTAAAATAGTACTTTTATCATTTCTAAAGCTGCAAATCTACCTGACGGTCAGATCAACAACTGAAGCATCATGAACGGGAACTCGGAAAGCCATTCCGGTGAGTTTTCCATTCAAAGCAGGAATAACTTTGCCGACAGCCTTAGCAGCTCCAGTAGCGGCGGGTATAATGTTTTGGGCAGCTCCTCGGCCATCTCGCCAGAGCTAAATAAACAAATCAGGATGATTGTGTAAGTGATTATTTACCAAAAGAAACTGATCGGTGACGAATGGCTGGTTGTCTGAAACCGGACTTACTTTTCCAGATGGACCATCAACAGTTTTCTGAGTAGCTGTGATAGCGTGAATGGTGGTCATCAGTCCCTCAACGATTTCGAAGTTGTCGTTGATGACCTTAGCAAGAGGAGCCAAGCAGTTAGTGGTGCAGGAAGCATTGGAGATGACCTTCATTGAGGGATCGAAGGTGCTCTCATTGACTCCCATGACGAACATGGGGGCATCAGCACTGGGAGCGGAGATGATGACTCGCTTGGCACCACCTTGCAAATGGGCCTGTGTAAATAAGTTACCAATTATAGTTTTTGCTATATGTATTTGCTCGTACCATCAACTTGTTTTGTTCACAGAAAACAACTTACGCTGGCCTTTTCAATGGTGGTAAATACTCCAGTAGATTCAACAACAACTTCAGCTCCAGCCTTACCCCATGGAATTGCTGTGGGATCTCGCTCTTGGAAAACAGCGATCTTTCGTCCTAAAGAGATAAACAGTTCAATTAAGGAAGCACAGTTCATAAACATGCGGAAGTTCAGGAATTTGATCACTAACCATTAACAACGAGCTGACCGTCCTCAGCTTTGACGTCTCCCTTGAAGGGTCCGTGTGTAGAGTCATATTTGAACATGTACACCATGTAGTCCAAAGAAATGAAGGGATCGTTCACAGCGACGACCTAAAGGCACCAAACAAAAATTAGTTTGATCTTTTAAACGACTCGTTCAGTTTGCAATACGTGGTTTAAGATTTTCATTACCTCAGCATTCTTAAGGATGGAGGCTCGGAGAACCAGACGACCGATTCGGCCAAATCCATTGATTCCGATTTTAGTCATGTTGAATTATGTCTAAAAATAAAGAATAAAAATGAATTAGTTATTATTAGTTATTAAGTTATTACTATAGTCAACCAAAGTCGATGAAAACTAAAACGGCAAGTCTTTAATAACTTGCAAATGCATTTGAATGAGCAAGAAATTGAATCTATCAGCAAGTTTCTAGTTCTGAGAACTGTTTAGATTTCAGTTTGTAAACGCATAGTGTAAAAACTCATAAAATTACTGTAGTTGCATTTCCTACTTTAAACGTTGGAAAGCGATGATTATTTAAGAGTTGTAATTTAAATAATTGAAACGGGTCTATGGGATGCTTTGCTTTAGTTCCAGGAAGAGACTGTGAGCCAAGATAATATTCTAGTTAATTTCAGAATTACATGCCAGGGATAAGACCGACAAGCCTGTGCCAGCAGAAGAAAGTATTCCATAAAGTTCATAGAGTCAGTTTCACATTAGCATTGCATCATTATCAACTGCACCACGTGAGAGTGAATATACTAGAACTCGTTATGAACATAACCGCATGGCATGGCAGGAATATTATGAGATCAGCATATAACGAAGCATTCATGCACTTGAGAGATGCTCAGCCTCTTCCAGATCCAGAAAATATTAGCTACGTGCTTTCGTGCACAATAATTCCTACAAACTCTTCTCATCACTCCATTGCCATTCTATTTTAAGACTCAACTGGAAACTTTGCCAGTTTTGTATCAGTTGACAACTACTAACTA
>JAQGAD010001254.1:0-21557 GCA_034696625.1 Isotomurus palustris | reverse complement strand
CTGGGTTTTTGAAATACACTGAACGATTTGGAAGGGAGAGAACGAATGAGTGAGGAATGCGAGGAGATGTTGAGGGGTGAGAGGACGGAGGAGAACTGAAGGGAAAGAAAGTGAAGGTGAGATTCTTCCTTCCCGCGCAGTCGCCACGGTGAAAATCTCCTTCCCTTCGCTCCTCCTCCTCCTCCTCCTCCTTCTCACTCATCCTCCTCCGATTCTCATTTTCACTTCTGCTCTCATCCGATCAACAACTCCTCCTCCTCCCTTCCCTCCGTTTCCGGTTCTCTCCACTCATCCACACCCACTTCGACGTCATTGAGGAGCAACAGGTACCACACCCACAAACCCCACCCCCAATTCTCCGATTCCACCTTTGTGCAGTCCACCTTACTCCCAATGAACAACTAACAATGCTGTTGTTTGATTTTGCAGGCGATGAAACTCCCGTGCAGCGCCGCCCCCCTCCTCCTCCTCCTGGGAGCCGTTGGAGCCCTTGGAGCCAAGGAGGAGAGTTCCCTCGAGAAGAAGACAATTCACGAATGGAACGACCTGAGTAACAAAATTCAGAGTTCTTCTGGATTCGGAATCGGAGAAAAGTGCACCGCGAGCCCCGACCTGAGCCACGCCTACTTCCTCCTCGTCGACCTCCTCTACTTCCACCCCAACGGAGTCCTCAAGTGGGCGTGGCCACGCCTCTCCTTCTACTCCACCCACTTCGACAACCTCACCGAAGCCTTCAACTCCGGAGTGAAGTTCTGCAATAATCATTTCGACTTGGGGGAGAGCAAACTGATATGCGAGGAGGGGATCGAGGTGCCGTAGGTGTGATGTACTTCTGGAGGAAGCGAATGCGACCGCGACGTTGAAGAAGGCCTGCAGCTACAACGGAACCGGGGGCGATGATCAGCCGAAGATTCCAAGGGAAGGCGGGAGACTTGAGGAACCGGAAGTGTACACTCCGAGTGAAGAAGCCTGCGCGCCAGGTTGGCCGACGAGAAACGTGTCCAGAGAACTCTACGAGAGCGCAGCGCACGGAGATAAAATGAAATTCGACTCGTGTGACTACGCTCCTGTGGTGGCTGTGGCCTACGCGTACGCTGAAAAGTTGGCGTATCACAACACCCAGGATGGGATTAATAAGGAGATCGAAGAGAGGCGGGAGTTCTTGGAGGAGAAGTTGCGGGTGCTGAAGGACGGGAGGGCGAAGGAGCTCACGCTGTGCTACCCGAAATGGAATGTCTGTGGGAAGGACTCCTTGTGCGTCCCTTGCAAACACGTGAAGAGGGAGGAGTTTGCGGAGTTGTACGAAGCCTGTAACGCCGTCCCCTGGTTGCCTGTGCATGAAACCCCAGTGGAGCACAAGGTGGCGGAGGAATGCGTCGCCATTCGACAAAAGATGACGACGACCACTTTGAAGACCACCACCACCAGCGAAGCCCACACCCACCGACAGTTCGCCGTGGCTTTCCTCGTCTCCGCTGCAACCCTCCTCGCTCCTTACGCCACGCGTACAACCTGTTAATCTTCAATTCGACTCTTGTGTTGTGAATGGGGGATAAATTGTGTGTGAAGAATAAACGATTGAGACGCTTTGTAAGTCTGCAGTGAGTCACTTTTATGTTCATCCGTTCATGCTAATTAGCGAACACTCGACCTCATCGACTCCTCCCCCCAATGACATCAGATGCTATTTATTCTCTGCACCACAATAACAATATCATTACTGAGAAAGTGAGCCTTCAACCACACCCCCCTCCTACGAAAGACGACATTCGACATCCGATCTCTTTCCATCACTCACTGCAGTCCATCTTATTCACTGTTGAATTAGAGTCCTGTGGGTGGGGGTTTGGGGAGATGCCACATTCACCCTGATTAATCAGCCAAATCCACCTGACATCCAAATTCACATGACTGCCTGAACACCCACGCATCCTTAATTAATTACCTGGATGGATGCACTTCCATGAGATTATACTCAATATTGCCCAATTAATCTAAGGCAGAATAAATTGTAACACAAGACGAGGTGAGGGTTAAAATCCATTCAAGTGTGAATCTGTGAAATATTATTTATGCAAAGAATCGTTTAGTTCCCATTTGTGGGGGTGGTCAATTGCATTCCTATTTGATTCCCTCCTCTCTAACTGCAATTTACCGCTTGTAACTAATTTTGACCCAACCACACCCTCTCGGGTTAGTGGTGTAACGGTCTGGTAACGCTGTGCAAAGTGAAGGGCATTTTTCTTCAGGGGGGGGGGGGGAGGATTCTCCACCGTATCCCCTAACGCTACAGGTCTCCCTATTCCTCAATGTTATCCAATTTTTCGAAACTTTACATTTCGTTGCTACCAACCATCCTGGAGCACTTTGTGTGAAAATGATGATGGCGCCACCAGGTGGAGGATACCCAACTTGTGTACGAGTGGGGGACAGCAGAGTGAGAGGGGGACAACACATGAACATCCTCTCTGTCGACTGTCGACGAAGTCACACTGGGATTTTGAAAACAACAGAGAATTTGAAGAAGCAGAGAAGGGGAGGTGTTGACGGGTGAGAGGACGGAGGAGAACTGAAGAGAAAGTGAAGATGAGGTTTCCACTGTCCGCGCAGTCGCCACGGTGAAAATCTCCCTTCGCTCCTCCTCAATTTTCACTCCTCCGATTCTCCTCATTTTCACTTCCACTCTCATCCGAACAACACCTCCTCCTCTCGTCGCTGTCGCTCATCCACACCCACTTCGTCTTTGTGGAGCAGCAGGTACGTCCCCCCACTCCCACCTCCCATTTTCCAATTTCATGTTTTTACACTCTGCGGTTAACAGTGTAACTTAGGCTTCGCTTCTCGCTTTCTTTCAGATTCGTCGACAATCTTGTTACAAGAATTCGACGCAGCGACCCTCGACCTCCGTTGGACGTGACCCTGAGAGGCCTCACTTGGCAGCCTGTCCCCAACAGAGGTTAACGATACCTCCTCAATTGCTCCCAATCAATTAACTAACAATGCTGTTGTTTGATTTTGCAGGCGATGAAACTCCCGTGCAGCGCTGTCCCCCTCCTCCTCCTCCTGGGAGCCGTTGGAGCACTTGGAGCCAAGGAGGAGAGTTCCCTCGAGAAGAAGACGATGCACAAGTGGGGAAATCTCAGAAAGCAAATTCAGGACAGCGCTGCTAAGCAAAAAGGAGACAACTGCACCGCGAGTCCCGACCTGAGCCACGCCTACTTCCTCCTCTGCGACCTCCTCTACTTCCACTCACAAAGAGTCCTCAAATGGGCGTGGCCACGTTACGACTTCTACTCCGACGTAGTCGACAAACTCACCGAAGCCAGCAACTCCAACGAGACCTTCTGCTCATACGATCCCCTCGAGAAGTGGGAGAGACTCGTTTGTGACGAAGGAAAGTGCGCCAAGTGTGACGGCCTTCGAAACGAAACAGACGCCCAGTTGAAGGCCGCCTGCAACTACACGGGAAATGGCGGGAAGGACGAACCGGAAGTTCCGAAGGATGGCGGGAGTATTGAGGAGCCAGAAGTTTGGACTCCGAGTGTCGAAGCCTGCGCAGAAGGGTGGTTAACTGAAGAAGTCGCTACAGAACTGTACAAGAACACAGCGAGTGGAGATCACCCCCCGGAACAAAGTGAACCGTGTGACTACTCTCCCGCGGTGGGTGTGGCTTACGTGTATGCTCACAAGTTGGCAGAACTGGGTTTCGCCAAAAGTGAATTGGAAGGGAAGCGGGAGTTCTGGGAGGACAAGTTGCGCATCCTGAAGGACGGTAAGGGAAAGGAACTCATGCCGTGTTACCCGGATGTGAAACAACGTAAGGTGGAACCTGTTGACAAAGACGTGGAACAATTTGATGAAGACGTGGGGCCGTGGGTGTGTGGGAAGGACTCGCTCTGCGTCAACTGCATCAGCGTGACGGAGGAGATGGCGGAGTTGAACGCAGCGTGTAAAGCGAAGGACGTGGAGTCGACGACGGAGCAGAAGTTGGCAGAGGAATGTGTCGCCATTCGACAGAAGATGGTGACGACGACGACAACGACAACTTCGAGGGCGACCTCTTCGACGGAGGAGCCTCAGATGACGACCCTCACCAACAACAGCGGCACCTGCACCCACCGACAACTCGCCTCCACTCTCTTCGTCTCCACTGCCACCGTCTTCGCTCACTTCGTCACTCGTTCAATCTATTAAACTTAATTCGACTCTGGTGAGGACGAAATGTGATGCGATGTGAATGAGCTCTAAATTCCATATGTGTGAAGAATAAAGGAGTGAAACATTTTGTTCATCCCTACGTTATTAGTGAATACTACTCACACTCACAGTCATTACAGGGAACACGGATACATTAAGATTACGAAATTGATATTGCGCTGTGGCCGAGTGAAGTTTCCATCAAGCAGAATGAGGAAGAGACAAATGAAAGTGAAATGTCTCATTTTGCCACAAGCTTCGAAGGACCCATTCGCCAATTTATGCTTTCCTCAAATGACACTGAAATATGAACTATTAATCTCCGAACTGTTGTGAGCAGTTTTGTTCAGCTGTTAACAGTTTCTGTTTGAGAGATTCCTTCGAATCTTTTTTGTTTCACCGTCTGTCTTGTTGGTTCCGACAGAAATACGTGTTTATTGACTTGCAGGCAGGCAAGTTTCTGCTAACTGCAGCAACCTAATCTCCAAGGAAGACAATCAGAGTTGTAGCTTAGCTCTTGCGCAGCTTATGAGAATGTCTTCATAAACGGTTTAATTTGTGAATCTCAAATTTCCCCATTTTGTTTTTCGTATATTTATTTTACACTTCAGTCACGGTAATATCTTATTAGGGGATGCATTTGCATTAATTGCGCCAAAGTTTAAATACTATTCCTTTTCCCTGTACTCTTTGAAAAATGCTTAAATTCACTACCAGTCGATTCAGAGTTTATTTTTAACCTTAAGAACAAGTTGAGCATGCGCAGATTGTATTTTTAGCCTACTTGTATTTTAATTTGCGTATGGTACATTGTTATTCGCGACTATCATTTGTGATTTTCAGATGAGGAATTTTGGTTTTTTATTCAAACTAACTTCAATCATTTTTCAGGCAAAATTTAATTATTGTTGGGGTTCTCAGGTGACGGTGGTGCGTTGGGTTGAACGAGTTTTCTGTGAATCCAATTTCACCCACGCAAAAGAAGTTGTAGAAATAAAATAAATAATAATAACCTTTTCGAACTTACGGGATGGTTGAAATTGAGGAAATCTATTCTGTAAGCTTTTGAGTGTTTTTTTGTTCCACAAGATGACAAAGAAGAGAATGACGCCGTTGTTGTAAGTGAGGAACTCCACTGCTTCCCAGGCCCAACCTCTCCTGTAAACATCCTTCGTAAACAGAACTTTCGCGAAGTCGAGAATCCAGACGAGTCCAGTGATGCAAAATAAGCGCACCAACACTCCCACTCTGCATTCACCCTCACATTAAATAATACTCGTTGGACTTAATTGTTGTAAACAAACGGAGGTATGTACGTTTGCATGGATCCCGAATTTCCAGTGGAAGAGATGGCGGATCTCTCTCTGAGTCGTTTGATAAGAATAAACGGGTTTCCCGAAGCCAAGAGCAGAATGAATCCCCAAACTATGTTCTCAATTATTTTATAAGCCACTCCGATTATGTAATTCCACCCAGATTTGTAGTCTGTGAAAAATCTACATAAATTTAATTAAGGAATCTCATACTGCAGCATAAGATTCACAATTTAAATGAAGTAATAGAATGATAGCATACAGAACAATGAGTTTCATGGAAACAAAGAAGCCAGCGGTAAACCAACAGGCAACTACTGACAGGACCAAATCTTTTAAATCCCCTCAGGTTGTTAGTTTCATCTGCGGCTTCAGTTTCCTTTTAGAGAAGGGAACCCAGTTTAATCAGAACTTTTAATCTTTTGAAGAGAATTTTGGGCTTACAGGAATGTCCAGAAGAGATGGGCATTCATATTTAAGACGTTGAAGAGAAGCCCGTACCTGAAGAAGCTGAAAATTATGCCTGAAAAATGGTGCGTTATCATTTATTGCAAATCAAAATCAAATCAATTAAAATAAAATAATAAAATAAAAATTAAAGTGCCGTACCAAGTATAAAGGGAATTCTTGGATCGAGTCTTTCGTCTTCCCTCACTTCGAATCTGCACAGGCTCAAGGAAATTGCTATCGCACTCGCTACATACGGAAGAAAAGCAGCGAAGAGGAAAGCAAACTGAGTCCATCCTTGAACTGTGTGGTCAGCCCGGATTAGGAGGAACACCACAACGGAAACGCCCAAGAAAAAACCCGATAAAACTGAATACGCAAGTCGGACCAAATGGAAACTCCGCTGAGACAGAAAACGAAAAATGCTGCAGTATAAAATTATGCACTTCGAAATAAAAGGACTTATCACATGGTTAACGATGTCTTTTTGACACACGTATGCAAATATCTTTGAGAAATTAACACCCGAATCAAACCGTTCTTCTACGCAGTAATCTTCGTGGTAATAGAACGATTCGTAACGAAACCTATTCTCCAACCTTCCATCTTCTAATATACGAAATTCAGCATCAGATCTAAAGTCAGGATTAAAGGAACATAAACGAAGGATCAGTCACAATGAGATACCCAATTAAATATGCCAAATTCATTAAATCTCGAATTTAGGTGAACCAGGAAGATTTAAGTTAAGTATCTCATCGCGACTTAACGTCTTAGGACCTACGACAAAAATGACATCGATATATTCAATGCAAAAATTACACTGGCACATTAACTACCGAGCTTCTATTTTTAATTTTTAATTTTCTTTCCTTTTAGAACAACTTTCCCGTGGTTTTCCTCCAGTCTGTCTTCAACTTTCAAACAAAAATAAGAGACAACCTATTTCTATAGCATCCATATCTGTAACATAATGCAAAGCCATTGTGTGACGAATCCTAATGAATCTCCGGAGCCGATAATGAACAGAAATGAAGGCTGGAAGGTCGACCCAATTATGGCTACTCTCTACTTAACGGCACAGTATAACTAAGCAACTTTTATTAATCCACAGTATGTAATAAGCTAAAACAAATAGTAAAAAAATGAAATGTAGTTCAGTAATTTAGAAAAGTCTCTCAACACCATTAGTTACCAGTAGTATAAACTATAGATAGTGACTAGACTTGAGGTCCATATGGGATTAATTCTTGTGCTTTTAGACGAGTTGTGAGGATGATTTCAAATCTGCAGTGATTCCTTGAATTTTCAATGTTATTTTCTACTCTCTTCGTGTATTAGGTGAATGAAATTGGTTTTGTTTATATGTTGGAATATTCTTTGAGCATTTTCAGGATGCAGGTGTGTTTTGGATTTGAGGAATTCTGCGCAAGCGTAAAATCTCTCCAAGATCTTAAAAAAGTGTGAGTTAAAAATGATCTCCATAATCGGATTTGTTTGCAACTTACGGGTGGTAGCACGTTGAGTGAATCTTTTTTTCAAGCGTTGGAGGATATTACGGTTACATACGATGACAAGGAATAGAATAACGCCGTTGTTGAAGGTAATGAAATCAACGATATAAAAGAGCCACCCTCGTCTAAAACCATCCTTTGTGAACAGGACATTTAGGAGATCGAGACTCCACACGACTCCAGTTATACAAAAGAGTCGAGCCATTAAAACCACACTACAACGTAATTCAAATGAAAACGACAATCCTCTGATTAAAAATGGTGATACTAAATGGAGAAGGTCACCTTTGCGTGAGCCCGGAACTTCTCGTAGAGGGAGTAGAAGATCGCTCTCTGAGTCGATTCAAAATAATGAAAGCGGTTCCCAAAACCAACAGCAGCGTCAGTCCCCACATTGTGTTTTTGATTACACTGGCAGTGAGGAGAGCATTTTTGATATTTTCAGATTCAGTCTCATTCCAAACGTTTCTAAAAAAATTGATTTGAAATTACAGCTTTGCACAAAGCATACAAGTTTAAACTACAAGATTGACCAACTCGCAAACAGTAGTGAAGATGGCAGCGACAATCCAACTTGCAGCCACAGAAAATGCTAAGCTTCTCAAATCCTCCCAGCTGCTCAGCCTTCTCTCCGGCGTCTCCAATTTCCTTTAAAGACACAATTTAATTGGTTATTGCCACTCAGGGAGAAATAGTTTGCTTACAGGAATGTCCAAAAGAGGTGGGCGTTCATATTAACGATATTCGTCATCAGCCCGAAAGCGAAGAAATTATTGCCCACACCTACAAGAATAATCATTCATTTATCATCCACGTAAACAACTTTGAGGAACTAAACAAACGAACGAGTTATAAATGAAATCAAAGGAAGGTCATTGATCCCGGTTGATTGTAAATAAAGGTCAAATGATCTCCTGATAGCTTGCGACAAATCACCAAGGAATGCGGAGATGAGGAAAGCGAATTGAGTCCATCCGTGAATGGAGTGGTCGCTTCGGATTAAGTAGAACACCACAACAGATGCGCCTGAGAATACCGAAGAAATGACGGAGTAAGTCAAGTAGAGAACAGCTGTAGCCCACTTGAAATCACATCAAATATGATGAATTTCATAACATGCATTCCACTTATGCTTATGTATTTTAATGGGAATGGAATTACCCAGTTGTTAAGTAATTCATAGTTGCAGTAGAAAGCGAATAGTTCGGAAGAGGAGTCATTCTCATCAAACGATTCCTCTACGCAGAAATCTACAACATCAACAGCCGAATTTTCCTCGTAAATTCCTATCTTTAAAATTCCATCTGAAGAAATCCAGAAATCGTTTCTGAAACCAAAAGTTGTGACAAAATGGCAAGAAATAAAATAGTTAATTATGGTTAGTTTCAAAATTAGCTATATCACCACACACCTTCTCGTATCAGGAGATGTACCACAGACGCCACTAAAAGAAAAAATATTCCTGACAGTAAATTTTGCAGAGTTGAAAGTTCCAAATGAAGTTTTGGAGTCAAACAACTCAGAAAACTTTGAGTATTCAGTTTCGATTGGTGTGCACGCAAAATCCACGAACGAATTGCCCCAATCGCATCATTTTTTGTGACAAGGGTTAACTGCAGAACACCCGGGAGAGCAGATTATTAGCGACAGATTGTGTGGAAGGTCTTGTCTGTCATATCCAAGGGTATGTAAATATACACATTCTGTGTTATTTATAAATTGCATGCGCTTTACATGTTGTGGACACAATAGGCGTCTCCTGGGTACGAAATTCCGCCAATAAAAATCCGCCTACTTCCTCCTGACTCAACGTAAGCTTTAAAACCAACAATTTTTTCACACACATGCCTATGTAAACTTCAATTCCAAATTTGTAACAGTAAAATAACTAAATTACGGGTTTCAGGTGATTCAGGATCGTAAGACGCGTTGAATTGGATGTTTTCAATGAACCCATTCTGGCATTTGAGTCTAAGAACGATCATGTTTGATTTTTTCAAATTTTAGTTTTTGAGTAAAAAAATTGATTTCTTCACCGGTCTCCGTAGCGTTGCCTAAGCGAGTCAGGATCGTTTGAATCGGGAGGCATGATGCACGACAATTGAGAATATAGCTTATCAATGTCACAACACGTGTGCGCAAGACGTAGTCCTAGCGAGTTTTTGTTTTCAATGCTATAATACTCAACTGCTTCTGTGTACAATTCTGCCTGAAGAATCGAGAAGAAGAGGATTAAGTAGAAGATGAAAGTGAAGTTTCAAGAATACTGAAGCTTACCACGTTGTTTACAGTGTGAGGCGAACAAGAATAAGCATAAAGTATGGAGGAATTCGAATTCCAATGAAATGTTTCCTCTAAGCAGTAATCATCCTTTTGAATTGGTGAGTCGTAATCTTCTGCTTCCAAAGTTCCGTTTTCAAACATACGAAAATCAGTTCTGGAGCCAACATTTAAATTAAATTTAGGCAATTCGTCAAATCAGCATGAAGGACTTTGATTCCTTCTATTTACTGAAGACCTTACGTTGAATGAAAGGTGCGTCCTTCGCAACTCTGAATTCCTTCAGCCATAATGAATTTAGACGTGTTAAAGCCTCCATTTACACTTTTGGAGTCAAACATTCGCGCGAAGGTGGAATCCCTAGGTTCCACCCATTCGCACTTATATTTACCATTCATCTTTTGCATTAAAGATCTGTTCCATCCAGCACAACACTTCCTGACACAAGGAATATCATCAGTACATCCGGGAGAGCAGATAATAAGAGACAAGATATCTGGGCGTTCACTACGAAATTCTTGAATTGATTAATATTTCAATCATGAGCAATAAATTAATTAATTGGGAAGGTTACATATTATAGACGCAGTAGGATTTTCGAGGGTATGAGACGTCATTTACGAAAATTCGCGTACTTTCTTCGTCAGCTAGAACTGCAAGGACATAACAAGACGTGGTTAGATTAAAATATGATGTCTTAATTACGATTCCCATAACTTACAATGTTGATTTGATTCATTAAGGAAAGAAGTGTTAACTTTGATGTTCTGAACAAACTCCCGAGTGCAGTTCAGCCTAAGCACAAACATACCTTTCTGTTAAAAGTTATTAAACACACCTGTGCACAGTAGCAGGGACTAATAAGAAGCAAGTATCTCTTACTTGTGCCCGAAGAGTTGCCAGAGTGAGTCCACATCATTCCTTTCGGAAGAGGAAACACAGCCCAATTTAGTACGGAATTGGTTGAAGTCACAACACAAATGCAATTGACGTAATCTTAACAATAATTTACTTGGCATGGGATACTTAGTGAGCTGTGTTTTAGTAAATGTCCCTTGAAGAATAATGGGGAAAATGCAGATCAAAGTGAAGTCCCACATTGTATCAAAGAGAAGGCGCCTACGACAAAACTATAACCGATCTGTTCTAAGCGCAAATTTTACTGAAACATTACTCATTTCTTTTTACAGTTTGCACCCTAAACTTATAGTTTCTTATCCAATAATTATTCTGATATTTTTCACCAGTCAGTCGTCCGCTTTAAACAGAGATTAATACAACCGCATCCTTTAACATTTATCTGTGCTTAAAAAATGAAGAAACTCGTTTCCTGCAAAGCTGATTAAAAGCATTCGGTGTTGAGGCTCCATTTAACCCATGCTACTAATTGTTTGTGTATAAGTAGCATAGCCTAAATTTTAAATTAAACCGTCGACGTTTCCACCAAAAATTTAGAGAAAATTGTTGTAAGCGATGATGCAATTGTGTGGTGCAAATGTTTGTTGTAGTTGTAGAGCGTAATGGTTATTATTGTGGTGGGTTTTTATGATGCAATAAAAGATTTAAGCAAAAAAAGTGCAAAGGCTTAACAAGTTCTTTCTCATTTCTTTATCAAAACATTTTTTCAACACATTTTAAAATGACCAACTCAACTCAACTGTCTTGTTCATTTCAGAGCTAATGTAAAATAAATAGCACGTCTTTGATTTTAAATATTAAAATTGAAGCGAAAAAATCCGGCCACGCAGATCCATTTTCAAATGACCATAAATCCAGTTTGCATTAACAAAATTGCATGTTTTTTTTGCGTAAATTGCATCTTCTTCTTACGTACATTAATTCCATTTATAGAAAGAAGATTTTTAAACTATGCGGGACACAGGTCATTCTTGGAAAAGTACATGTTGTCCATTCAGTCTGAATAGAACGAATCAATCATGCAGGTTTCAATGACAACGGACCTCAACTTAATAAACGAGAAATATCTTTATTCTTACTTGTGCCCGTAGAGTTCGTGTCACAACCTTTGACAAATGACACTGAAGGGGTAACTCCGAAACTTCTAATCACACATAAACTTTTTCCTTTTTTTTGTTGAGTGGGGTTTACCTCCCGTGTGTCTCCACTTTCGAAGAGAAATCAGCAACAACCACATTCTTTAACATTCGCCTGCACAAAATACAAAATGGTTGTGCTATGAATCCATAATGAATCTTCCGAATACTTCTTTATCTCACTTTCTTTCCTCACCTTTATTTATTTATTTGTAAGGTTTAAGATACGGAATTTAAATTACGTTGTTTCAATGTCAAGTTTAAAAATAAAATTATGTATGAACAATAAGCTGCTGGTTGGATAAAAATGAAAGCTTGATTAACATTTTGATCGTATTGTTGACAGCATCCGGCACTGCACACAACAAGTGACTTACGACACAAGTCAGTGTGTAAAAAGATTAGCCGATAACTCAATCTATATTATCCGCATTTTACATACTAATGAATCCTGTGCAATTTCAAGAATGCCTGTGGATTTTGGGTTGACGAGAAAGGAGCTGTTAAAATTTGGAATCGCTCATCGAGCTCGGATAAAGCCGATGGAGACGGGAAAGTGTTAAAAAGTTACACCGCACATTCAGACACGAGTATATGCGATGGACAGACAAATTTCGGAAATCCTCAGTAGAATAATTTATTTGTGGGCTCCTCTCATTCCTATTCTCATTTCAAGGTTCTTTCTTCGTGGAAAAGTGTAGCAGTAAGAGTTTAGTGGAGTAGCAATTTATTCGTTTAATCAATTTGGACTTAAATCGTGGGCAGAAAAGTGTTGTAGTTTTTTTTACATAATTAGCATCGACTTGTTGGTATTCATTAGGCTCAAGTTCTGTGATTATGCCTGTTAATAAATGGAAGTTGGAAGTCCTTTGGTATTTTTGTGATATTAAAATTCAGGCTGCTTTTCGTTCTTCTTGGTCTGAATGGTCTGGTTGTGGTTGTTCAACTGGGTGAGGAGGTGTGGAGGACTGCAGGCTTTTCGGTACCTGGACAGGGTACTTTGTACGAGATTCATAAGGACGTTAAGTTGCACGCTGCAGGCCCCGAAATTCCCTCGGATTTGACTTAACCCGTTGTTTTTTGAATATTCCGATATGCGTCGTGTCCCATCCTTGAAAATAGCCTGCTACTCCGAGGACCACAATAAAGACAGCCAACAATCCGAAGAAATAACCAGGAGACAACACTCCATTTTACAATAGAATCACAATAAATCAGTTGTTAGTGCAAAATTTTAAATTAATTAATGGCAATTTTAGACCCAAGTAGTTGGGCTTATTTGAGTTGCAGGGACTTACAAATGTTGAACCAATTGGTGTCCAGGTCGAAAAACAGCGTACAATATCCCTGAGTGGCTAGAGCAAAAATAACCACCGCGATGAGGAGCATGTTGACTGTTATTTCCATTTGATTGAATCTGGACTCAAATTGATATTTGTTGATTGTGTGACTTCTAAATGTAAAATAATTCTAAGTTGTAAATATTTGATTGAGTTTCCAGACTTGAGTGAATTGGGTTTCTTACTTTTTGCGCAGTTAAATTAATTACAAAAATTACTCGTAGAATAAACCAATGAGTAATTATTATTGCATTATGATTTACTGATGACATCATCTCAAACAGTTTGATTTAGACGACGATTAAATTACAGGAAGCTTTGTGAGACGAAACCACATGGAATTATTCACGAATATATTTCGTGTCTGTAGGAAATTGAAACGTCATTAGGAAGGGAACGTAGTTTTTATTACATTTCCAACAATCTGCTGACGGTATGGATTAAATTCTGAAAATAAAGCTGAACATATTTTGCAACTTTTTTGTCATCGCTTAATGTTGAGAATGTAGGAATCAAAAAAGCTCTAGTTCAGACTGATTAGCTTGAATAAGCTCTGGCAGTCTTCTTATAGTAAGTTGAGTTGTTGCGATGCTGATCAGATAAATAGAATTTCATTAGCTACAACTACTGATTGTAATTTGTGTTGATTATAACTGAATTAAAAGTATTCGTTGCGGATTTTCCACGGGTGGAAGTTCCATCAATAAATACTCAACACCTAACCTGACTATGGACAAGTATGAAAAATGCGCAGCACAACGATATATTGACAGATAACCAGATATTGAGAGTGCCTGCGTATGACTAAATTCACACACAAGTAAGGAAACAGAACGAACTTTAATATATTTGTTAATATAATTGTCAAGGAAGGAAGGAAGGAACTGTGGTGGGCAATTCCCATCCAATTTAGATTATAATGTGTGTAAATGTGGAATATTTGAATATTTGTGATAACTCTTTATTCGTGGCTTCAAGTGGGAGGCACATTTCATGGCGTTGTGGGGTGACAGCTGCGACATTAAGGAGTTTGTGGGGCTTGAAATTCAACGATACTTCGGATAATCGATGGAAGAACGATGACAATTCTGCAAGGAAGCTTCTTTTATTAATGTAAGAAGCTCCTTCAAGTTCCGAGGACAATTAAGAAACAAAAGCTATTGGTATGTAAGCAATATTGATTCTCCTCGTTGTTGCTTTACCATCGATTAGTCATAAGCTAAGTTTATTCCCGTCCATTCCCACGAATAAATTGTTAAGCGCAGCCAAACAAATTGTGAACGAAATGAATTTTTTGGAATACTTTCTTGTGTGTGGTGAATTGATGGCTGTTCTTGTTCATCGTTCTACAGGTGAGATTACTTAATTGCAATATGCAATAAAATTAAAAGCTACCAATCATCAGGAATGCCTTAATTTAAAGTTTTGAAAACTGACCACACGTAGGAATCAAATGTTATGAATGTGGAGGATCCATCAGCTTGGAAAGAGATTGCACAGAACAAGTGAATTACGATACGAGTCTGTGTGTGCAAGAAGAAGACGGTAAATAAATGTAAAAAATAATTTAATGAAGTAATAAATTGTGGGAGATTTGCAGGAGAGCTGAAAGATGTCTGTGGATTTTGGGCTGACGAGAAAGGAGCTGTTAAAATGCGAAATTGCTTATCAAGCGTGGATATCGTGAAACGAGTGAAGGTTAATGGGAAGCCAGTGGAAATAGGAGAGTGTTACAACAATGTGACAGTCGAGGATTCACAGACGAGCTTTTTTGGCAGAGATGCAGGAAAGGACAGAGTTTATGGAAAGTTCTGCTCCTGCTTTGGTGATGGGTGCAATCGAAATTCAGCAATTCTGAATAGAAAAAGTTCTTTTTGGGCTCATCTCGCCCTAATTCTCATTTCTATTTTATGTTTACGATTGAAATGAGAGTAAAAGGTGTTTTTAAATATCTATTTAATTTGTGTGACAATCAATGTTCAAATTAAGCAATTAAGTAATGATTGATTAAATCGAGTGCACTTAGTTTTTAAGTTGGCTTAGTTTGGCACAAAGTTCGAGATGTCTTTTAGTCCGTGGAAGTCCTTTGGATGTTGTTTTGATATTTAAATTGAGGCTTCTTGCTGGTTGGAATCACCAGATTGTTCCACTCATGAGGAGTGGCAAATGAGATGCTTTTGTGTGAATTATTTGTGTTCTTGAGAATTGGTCTGGATGATGATGGTAAGTAGGGATAAGGTGGAGCAGAAGGAGCAATTGGATTGTTCACACTCCCCTGAGTCGTCGCCAGATTAAACCTCACGAGATGCGTCTTATTCCTTCTTAGGTAATTCGTGTCCCTTCCTTCAAGGCAGTTTGCTACTCCGAGGAACAGAAAGAAGACACCCAGGAGTCCGATGAAGTAGCCAGGGGACCACACTCCATTTTTTTATGAATTAAAAAATCCCACTTGTTAGTAGAAATACATTTTAAGAGTTGACGAGACTTACAAAAGTTGAACCAATTGTTGTGACGGTCGAGAAACAGGTGACAAAATCCAGGAGCTGCTAGAGCAACAATAAACACTCCGACGAGGAATATATTCACCTTTACTCCCATTTGGTTTAATTTAACACTTCATTTGGATTTGAGTGAGCTGAAGTTAATTGGTGAACTGACTTAAAAGAAGTCATTAAAAGTTGGAAAGGTTGTGAATTAGGCTTTGAGAGTTGTGTGAATTTGAGTGTGTAGTTTTTGCGCAGATAAATTAACAAGTAGACTAATTGTAAGCAAAATTGTCAATATAATAAACGAACGAATAATTATTAAGTTATGATTCACTGTGAAAGTCATGATGAACAGTTTAATTTATTAAGTGTGGCTCCTCAATTACAATAGCTCCTGTGGAGTTCAACTTGGATAGTCAGAATGGAGGAAAAACCTGTGAGACAAAACCACAAGGAATTATTCACGAATATTAAGTGTGAAGGAATGTCATCGCAATGTCAATGTCAGTTTTGTTGTATTTCTTGTTTCTGCTGGCCACATGAATTAAATAAATGCTGCAAACAAAAAATTAAACGTATTATGCAACTCTGTCATTGTTCAATTAAAAGCATGTTAGCTGTGGTCCTTAAACCAATAATGCTCATAGGGTTGCGTTAATTAATAAAACTCAAATTTATTTATTTTATCCAGGAGTCATTACGTCTCACAGAGTCCGACTGCATAAAGATAAAGAATACAAAAATAATTCATGACTTATTTAGTTCAGCTTAATGTGAGTTACATTTCGAGCTATCCACAGGAAAAACTTTAATCGCAGACTCATTTGGAAGAACAAGAGACACTCACTCAGTTGGTTTAGATTACAAAGAGACCAAAATACTCGAGGAAGGGGAATTAATTTATTCACGTGTTTTGTGTGGAAATAAACAGTCCATAATCACACTTGCTATTTATTCATTGTGGAATCCACAATGTAGACTTGTGTGTACAAAGACAATAAAGATTGCACACACTCCCCAACATAACTAAATACTCACCGATAATCTCTTTGTAATTAAGCCCAAATAATCTCTCTTTAATTAAGCTAAGCCTCACCTCACCCGCACATTTCCGCGTGTGCTTTAATTAATTCAGTGAGCATTTAAACAAAACAAATAAAGCACGTCAGTTCTATTCATTCTTCTCCTGTTGCCTGTTGGGTTTCCACACAGCAGAATAATATCAATTCCTTTTAATTAAATGTCCTTCCACCTTCATAACTAAATTTCAATAATACACAACAAATAAATATATGAAAAATAAATAACCGGATTGCAAAAATGCACGCAACAACTTAACATGCGTTCGTAAGTTAAACAAATGAAGATATGAAGAGACAAAGATCCTTGACCGATTTAAAAGTCCAGCAACAAATGAACCTCCACTTCCTGCACGTGAATAATTGAATGTTAACTCACCCGACTTCCTTTCTGTCATCTCACACAAATCTCACCTGTCGGCTGTCACAAAACAAAACGAGCTGGAGTGGCTTCCACGAATTAACTCGTATCAATTAACTCGTATCAATTAACGTAGAAACTTCCCATCAATTAAATGCTCAGTGATTAGCTCTCCTCATCCTCAACACTAAAATATTCCCATGCAAATGGATTTTATGGTTTCTGGAAAGCCTTCAGTTCTCCCTGAGTTCCGTTTGGAAACTGAGAATCTCCTAAGGTCACTGCGGACAACGTGGACAGCCCAGCAGGTTAAATCAAATGAAGTAGCCTGTGTGTGTGTGTTTGTTTGCATGCAACCAAAATAGACATTAAGTTTAATTGTTCCATTGAAGCGAACTGAGGTCATCCATCAAACTCAACATTGTTAAGATCGGATGATGGTGAATAGTCGCAGGTAGTTCCCTTCTGCAGTGGAAGGTATCTGTGTGTGTGTGTGTGTGTGTTTGTGTGTTTGTGTGCATGGCCACAGTTTTGTGTGTGTGTGTGAGATATCCTTCAAGCTCCCATCCATCAACAGAGCTGAACTAAAGTGCAAGTGTGAAGTGAGACTCGGTGGTTTCCCATAAGAATGGGTTAATAGTGTTGTAGCGTAGATAGTAAAGTTGGGAGTCCTTGCCGATCTCCTTTCACTATTAGACAATCTTCTTTGTGGCTGACTACATGCGAAATAGGCCCACTGACTTCCCACAGAAGGAGAAGCCTCTCGCCAAAATAAAACTCCCCTGTGAGTCTCTCCATTAATTCATTGCTTAATTAGCAAAGAGAGTGGAAACACCTGTCGCTCCCAATTAAAGTTAAAGTTAAATTAAAGTGGAAATCGGGGCAAATTAATTCTTCATTGAGTAATTAATAAGAATCCAGGATGAAGTTAATTGTTGTGGCATTCTTTGGACTGGTTGTCTGTGTGGGAGTGACTTTTGGAGTTCCCTTGGAGTCCACGACTGTTGGAATTCTCATTCCTCCTCCCTCCGATTCCTCCGATGACGACGCTGTAATCAGTAAGTGATTTATTTGTATTAATTTGTGGTCTCAATTTGCCTCATTAAGGATTTGTGTGTGTGTGTTTGTTGCAGTTGAGGCAGGTGACGCTTCTGAGGCACCGAGAGACTCCACTCCAGAGGATTTTAATACTGAAGACTGTCTCCTTCAGAAGTCGAAGGGACCCTGCAGGGCCGCAATTGAGAGTTGGTTTTACAGCACAGTCACGAAGGCCTGTGAGCCATTTTTGTGGTCAGGTTGTGGAGGAAACAACAATCGGTTCTCTGAGAAGGAATTCTGTGAGACTCACTGCTCAAAAGATAAATTGACGGCTGCAAGAAAGTCTTCAACGGAGACTCCGATTTTGTTTCCTGGAAAGAATAACGGAAGTTCGGAGGATGCGGGTAAACTGCCAATTGGATCTGTTTCTGGAAATCCCGATTTGAGTGGAGAGACTAAACCTGGTGGGAAATCATTTTTTGGGGGAAATTGAGGGATTTTTTGAGGGAATTTTTTATTAATTTGGTTTTTATGGCAGTGGGGAAACCTGAGGATGTGTGCAACCTTCCAGAAACTCGTGGAGATTGTCGAGCGATGCTGACTCGGTGGAGGTACAACCCGGAAATCAAGGAATGCGTTCAGTTCCACTTTGGAGGGTGTGATGGAAACTCAAACAACTTTGTGAGCCAAGAAAAATGCTCTGCTTTCTGTAAAGGACAATGAGAGAGTTTTTATGGTTTGATTTGTAACACTTTGTAATCTCATTTTGTGTATTTATTACCTGAAGAAAAAGGACGTTCTTAATAAATTAATTAAAGTTGATTTGTGACATTTTGAGGGCTAGAACACAAAGCTAGTCCAGTTTCTGGTGTCATATTGGTACTTAATTAATTAAATTTTACTCCCCATTTCATTCCTCTACTTATATTTATAGCTGAGTAATTTACTTTGATAGAAATTACGCAACTACTTGATTAGTAATTACGTTCAGCTACTTAAGCATATCCTCGTGATTTCATGAGCTCACAAACACACGGAATTAATCATAAAATCAATTTAGGTACTAGTCAACTGGCTGAAAAATAAAAAAAACAATTGGCAAAATTCCCAGTTTCATTTCTAACTTTGATGTTATGGTGAAAGGTTCAAAATCGACACTACAAAATGCTAATTTGAAAACAGAGTTTCTTTAAAAAAAGGACAGGAATGAAAGCACTCTCGTGAAAAAAACAAAGTATAAATTGAAGCACAATAAGCCATATGTTAAATATTAAATATATTTAATTGATGGGGCTTCTTAAAACCACGTAAAACCTTCTTGACAATTTTCACACTGATAGACTTTGCTACATTATGAAATTTTTCCCGACAGTATGGATAAAAATAAAAATAATAACGACAAATATAATGTGAGGACTCACCAAGCAAGAACAAACTCCTACAGCAGAAATCGACGGGGTTGTAAGGAAACTGGTCAAATAAAATTTGACTAAATGTCCGTCTCCGCTTTCAAAATTGAAAATACTAATGGGATTCTTGGGAAACCACTCTGACAGAAAATATTAGTTAAATATTACAGAGAAATGCACTACAAAATGTGCAGCCGCTTAAATGAACGGAGTAGAAGCAGCGACAGATTCTCATAAAATATAATCCAAGTGGCTTGAGGTTGCTAAAAGAAAAGTTGTCCTTTGAGTTCGGGTTCGATTGACGTCTAAAACTCCATGAAGTAGATCTCACCACGTGTACAAACAAGGGCTTTTTACTAAATCTAAAGGTTATGTTGAATCATAATCCAAGTAGAAACAAAACGGGTCATAAGTTAATCCTAAATTAACAAGTACAAAGGTAGAACAATAACGGTTCGAAGACTTTTAGGATTACTTGGAAAGAAGCAAGCGAGCTGTGTAATGATTATGTGTTTGCAGTAAAACGCACAAATATTTTTCGTACTTTGGAACAACTCGGGCTGTGATGCAAATATATGATATGGGGGTTTGAAAATTTTATTCGCTCACAGGTCTTTAAATTAAGCAAATATTAACAGAATAGGAATTTATTCACGCTAAAAGGTTAAAATGGACAATACATATGAAATCACTTCGAATTTCAACAATTTTATACAGCAGAATTACTCAAATTAATGTTTGATTAAAGACGCTAATCCGTGTAAACTTTAAATCTAGCAAATATTATTTTATACATCAAAACAGCACCGAAACGAGAGATCATATGGGTAAATTGATGTAAATTTTAATGTTGACTGTGCAGTTAGTGGTACCGTAAATATTTTTAACACTGGTTTACGTTGCGATTAATTTTCATAGGATAAGTCATACACGTGCTTTAACGTTTAAACTGGCAAACCAAAACGAGGAGTATAAAACTCGTGAATAAACCACTCAGTCTTCACTTCCAACTGGAACAGCCACAATCTATTACGAGAAATACAAGTTTTGAAGCAAACCAAAATGAAGTTGCAACTTTTTACGATCCTTTACTCTGCATCCTTGATTCTTGCACGACCAAACTTAATATTCGAGACAGAAACAATCGACGAACCCACAGGTCAGCTAGGATGTGGACAAGAACCAACAACTGCTTCCCCAGTAGGGGAAGGAGAAACAATCACAGAATTACCAACTGAAGCTCCAACCGATGTGACTACACAAGCGCCGACTGACGCACCCGCGGAAGCTCCAACTGACACAACCACGGAAGCTCCAACCGATGCTCCAACTGACGCTCCAACTGAAGCTCCAACTACGGGTTCACCAGTCGGAGAAGGAGAAACAATTACAGAAGTACCAACCGAAGCTCCAACTGATGCGCCTACACAAGCACCAACTGACGCACCTAATGACGCTCCAACCGATGCTCCAACTGAAGCTCCAACTGACGCACCAACTGACTCACCCACGGAAGCACCAACTGACTCACCCACGGAAGCACCAACTGACTCACCCACAGAAGCTCCAACCGAAGCTCCAACTGAAGCTCCAACTGACTCACCCACGGAAGCTCCAACTGACGCTCCAACCGATGCTCCAACTGACGCACCAACTGAAGCTCCAACTGAAACTCCAACTGACTCACCCACGGATGCTCCAACTGAAGCTCAAACCGATGCTCCAACTGAAGCTCCAACCGATGCTCCAACTGAAGCTCCAACCGATGCTCCAACTGAAGCTCCAACTGACTCACCCACGGAAGTTCCAACCGATGCTCCAACTGAAGCTCCAACTGACTCACCCACGGAAGCTCCAACTGACGCACCAACTGACGCTCCAACCGATGCTCCAACTGAAGCTCCAACTGACGCACCAACTGAAGCTCCAACTGAAACTCCAACTGACTCACCCACGGAAGCGCCAACTGAAGCACCAACTACGGGTTCCCCAGTCGGAGAAGGAGAAACAATCACAGAAGTACCAACCGAAGCTCCAAC
>JAQGAD010001253.1:0-21567 GCA_034696625.1 Isotomurus palustris | reverse complement strand
GATAAACAAAAACATAGAAGTTTAGGATTAGAAATTGTCATGTATCGCTTATGCATTTCACGATTTATGTGGACTGAGCCATGCAAATTTATAATTGAATTTGTAATCTCAGCATGGTGCCAAGAGTGTTGTACTAAAACATCTAAAACTTTGGGCAGTTTAGACAGTTTAGCCTTCTTCATGTCAGTCCTTCAACAAACAACAATACATGCAACAATCACTTCATAATAGCGTTACAAGTTGTCTGCCTTTAGTCGCATGTTATGCATTGTTGGGTGAGATGGACGTAAAATGTTGCACCACAAATATAGCACACACATATTAATATATAAGTATGTGAGCATCAATCATTTTTGTATTCAAAGTGAATCGAATTTACAGATGTGAACAATCGTAATTGAATAATGTGATTGAGAAATTCATTGGGTGGGATAGATCTATTGAGGTTGTTTGATGCAAATATACTACGCATGTGATCACAGCCTTTAGCTGAGATTTGATATATTTTACAATCAGAAGTTACCATTGATTTCGCACAGTTTCTGGTGTAACGGTGTTCAACGATTAATTGAATAAGGATGGAGAATACTGATAAAAAAGAATTCGTTGATTTTGCGATGTGAACTTTAAGTTAATCGCTCGAGTAGCAAATATTTATCTTGGTCAGGCATTGGGTACAAATTGATAAACTGTATAAACACGTACGTGCTTTTCATGTTAGTTAACTAATGAGGACAATTACAAGATGATTACGAATTAAATTCCTTAATTACACAAAAATAATAAGTAAATAATTATAGATAAGCTATTAATACTTGAATCGTAAAAGGCGTAGCGTATGCATTGATTCTTGCCAGTTGTCTGCTTAGTGTCTGGAATAATCTAACCAATTGATCATTCGAGGGAATCGTAGCCATTCATATTTGCCTGTGGAGGTGTCATATTTAAGATGTTTTTGAAAGACAACAACTATCAACATTAGTGTTGCTGTCAACTACTCGTGTTCTGTGGTGTGTCTCTAGTAGACATCCGTCATTTCATACTGGTCGTGTACAGATAAGACTTCAAACTTCTTCTGAATGGTGAAATTCAATTCCATGTTTCCCAAATCTTTCCATTCTTCTTCTGGCTTCGTCTCAATTAAAATGGTGTTTAAATAGCGGACGGGAAGTCATTTACATTCATGAGCAAATTACCGAAATGCACACTCTCTGGAGTATTTCCTCTTTAAAATGTTTTAATGTTTTCTCTTGTGAGGGTTAAATTTCTGTTGGGAGAGACTGTGAACTAAATTCAACTGAACTGAGATAAGAACTCGAATGAGCTTTTGTAACCCAAAGTTTATTTGGCTGAGCTTGGCACGAAAAAATGTAAAATGTGTTTCTTATCAAAAGGAAGGAGTTCTCGGATTTTGTTGACTCTGTTGACGGCTTAGCATGAAATGAAATGATAATTATGTTGGAACCTGAACATTCTGTGGTTAGTTAGTCGCCTCGTCTAAGTTGTTCAGAAGTGCCAATAATGTAAAATGTTAGCGTGAAATTATGTTGATAAGGGAGAGCGGAGAAGACGGTAACGTGTAACTCGATACGGCATAATCATAACCTTTTATCAATAAATGTCACCATTTGGAAGGCTAAAAACTCCGATATTTATGCAAAACTAAAGTAGGCGCATTTACGGATGTATTTGTAAGCTCTAGCAACATTTATTTTATACGTGTGAGTGTGTACGCAAGTATAATGTAGCTGTCTAAAGTCAAGTCAAAACTCAACAGCCAAATGAACCCCAGAATTACTACTACTATTTCAGTGTAGTTGGCTGATGTGGGAGAAAAACTCGACATTTTATTGCGTCTTGAAATCCTCCTTTCTACACGGAAACATTAAGGCGATTAATGTACAAACTTCGGTTGCCATTTGTGTTTAGAGTGGAAAACAAGTGTTGATGAGTTAAAGACTGTTTGAGGGTGGAAGAGAAAGAGTTTTTCTCACATTTTAATCCTTTTTGCCAGCAAATGTGGATGAAGTACTTAACAACTTTTACAAGTTGAGGAAAGCTGTTCACTCGAGCGTGTAATCCAATCTAAAACAACTTTACACTCAAGTGTAGTTTTATTTACACTGGGAGATAAGATAAATGGATGGTGTAAATGAGAGGAGAGTGTCTGGGAAAGATTTCAATAATATTTCCTTCAACTTGAACAAAATTATTGAATCCATTTCTTGTTCATTTCAGATTAACATTTTTTATCGTATATACAGTCGATTGAAATTGTGTAAATATTTAATTTTACTTTAACTTCTCAGCCTGTTGAATTCTGAGACGAAGAATGGATGAAAAAATAAATTACCATATGAGAGTTTGATATCGATACACACTCACGTGTACAATTGATACGCAGCTCTCTAGCCCAGATATCTAGCATATAGTTAGTTTAGTGCTGTTACTTTACTCAATCTCTGAGAACGAAATGTGTTTGATGTCGAAAATATTTAATAAACTTGTTCTCCTGTGGACCCAAATTTCCATAATTGAATGAAAACTTTTGATTGAAATTGATAAAGGTCGTCTCTCCGTATTTGTTTTGGATTTTTGAGGTTGATCTCTCAAGATATACATATTTATTTCAAGATATATATATATATATATAAGTATTTGTTATTCGCCTTCTCTTAAAAGTGGAAAGATTCTTGAGATTTGAGAATCAGTTAAGTCTTCGAGGTGAATTTATGAGCTGGTTTGCTTGCGACCAGGTTGTGTGTCTTGTGTGTAGGGGAAGATTGTCATTGCTTAGGAGGCTTTATAGGACGATTCAAGAGAGCATTTGACATTTTACGACACTTGTTTCGTTCATTGTATTCGAAGATGCTAGGACTTAGGTACTAGGTGAGGTGTCACACTACCAATTACCATTGCATCCCACAAAGACACGTCGTGTTGAACAGAGTCATTCAGAAGGTGTAAAAAATACACACAACTCGACAAATTATTGAGACAAGAGACGAGTCACCTTTAGATTTGGTTAAGTTAAGACATCTCGCAGTCTGGTTGAGTGTGTTTATGCTGTATAAGTCTATCTAGAGAGCTGAGCTGCTACCTGGTCTTTGATCCTTTCGATTCTCATGAATGATGAGCAACTTTTGAAATCAATTTTAAGCTGAAATTTGACGAGATAGACCTCACCTCTCTTACTTTTTGTAAGCTTGTGTAAGTAGTCGTACATATGGTAAGTTGAGAAGGAGTCATTGTCATCCATCACATTTGCATTTGGAAGTTAAACCCAAGCTACAGAGGATGATGATAAGACAATGACAAAAAGTCAAAAGTGGTGTGGAGACAGGATAAGCAAAACTCGATCGAAAAAGCATAAAACGACTGGACTACTTTAATCTGTTCTTTCTACGTGGTTTCTATGTGTGTGTGTCACTTGTATTGGGCTGAGCTTACCGGTGATGGGAGATATTTTATGTGACTGCACGGCTATGCCCAATAAAATAAATGGAAATGAGTCTTCTTAACTTCTTTTGGCTTTATTGTAAAAGGTAACCAAGACTTAAAGGAGATGAAAAAATAAAATCGAGAGCACTGCAAGCAACTTAAGAAAATGATGATGATGAGGTTCTTATACGAGATTATTGCTTCTAGGGCTCTCGTCTTCGTCTACACGAGTTAAAGAAACCATTTAGTGCTCTTTTAGGAGAGAATTTAGAGTAAAAGGTAAAGTCAAAAGTGTATAAAGTGATGGGAATAATCTTGAGACACAGACACAAGAAAAAAGAAGTCAAAATTTATTCCCAAAACTGGACGAACCAGTTTCGAAGAAAATACTTTTTTCTTCTTTCTCTGATTCCATTTTTCTGATCAATCTAAATAACTCAGAAGAAGGGCCATTACAAAGTTTAACAATTATACGAGACTTCATCTTATTGCTTATTGTTAGCAAAGACTGAGCCAAATGAATTTTTATACTTGGTGATTTTTACTTTTTCGTAGATGAAGACTTTTCCTCTCTTCTTCTTTCAGAAGACCAGAATCAAGAGCACTCTCATCGTCTTTTGACCAAAGAGTCTTTTCCTTAAGTAATAAAGAATATCTACCCCTTCAAGTAGAATGGCTTTGGTTCTTCTATATAAATATGTTCTATACACACTCTCTACTTCATACGAAGATGATGAGGTAAGACATTCGTAGTTTAACTACACAAGATCCATTAACGTAAATAAGGAGAAAAAAGTTAATCCCAAAATCTTTTAAACTCTCAAACTCACGCCAACGAAAAGAAAGAGTTATGTTTCCCTACGGAATTATAATTTGAAAGAGAATTCATAAGGTGGACCTGTGGAAGATTCTTCGTAGTTAGCAGTGTGTATGCAGCAGTAGAAAAATTATTGGATTTTTGAAGCCACTTGAGTTCTTCTAAACCCTCCAGGCCTAAACTATCTTTACGGAATGAAACAATCAACAATGAGTCAATTGTTAAGTTGGCTATAGGTGGTTCTTACGTACGTCTTCCTGAACAACACAAATTACTACAAAGTTATTATAATGATTAGTGCCTATTGTTGTTTGGATGTGATTACTTGATACAGAAGAAATCACAAGAATTCAGACATTAGGACATTTGAATTGAAGTCTCACCCACACAAAATGGCGAAGAGGTAATAAATGGATCTTCTAATTCACAAAGTGTGTAAGAGCAAAGGCTGAATAATAAGAAGGTTGAAGTTGAAGGTAGCCGTAAGTTAATTGCAATCATGAATGATAATGAAACATATTTATTGTAGAAAAGAAGTAAAAGAGACGGAATAAAGGAGCGGAGAGGAGCAGTTTGTGAATGAATATTTGGTATATGGTTGTGCTTGGAATATTTACGAGTTTGCTACTTAATTACAATTAACGGGCCACGCCTTTTACAACCCTAACTGACTCTCTCAGCTTTTTTGTCATTAGACAACCATACTTTGGGTATAAACTTTGGGCATTTCTTTAAAACAAAAAGGTGAGGAGGTGGGCTCAACCAAAAGGTTACTTTGCTTCTTATTTATTTATCAAGTTAATTTGTGAGGCAAGCACAACAGAGCGGAGAAGTTAAGATGATCTACCGAGGAGAAGGAGGAAGCTCAACATTTAAGGTAGGCTTTGCTTCGCATTGGATGGTTTACGGGATAGGCTGTCGCTCATCTCTTATTTTGTGAATGCAGACAGACTTTTGGGTTGGATTTCAACGAAACGTGAATCGACGAAGCTATAAATTACGCATAGATTGGTGGAGATTCTTTTTTGAAATTTGCAAATGGCGAAGTTGGAACAAGTTTGTTATTACTTCTCATCTTCTTTGGATGTTGCAACTTTCTACTCTTGATTTTGCTATAAGTAAATCTTTACCTGTTTCTCAATTTTAATTGTAAGCTGTATTAAATAACCGGATTAAAATTTATTTTAGTCAATAAAACATCCTGATGCTGTTGACTATATTATTTACAAACTAATACAGATTTACTTCCTAACAACACCATAGCCGATTGGAAAATGTGTTAATTAACGAAGAGAGAACTCATTATTCTCATTTATAAACTTTCGTAACAAGTCTGTATTAACTCTGATAGGGAATGTGAATTGAATACAAACTCGTCTTAATTGGCAATGTATTCAAGAAGTCATAAAAAGGATCTGATGACAAGTCACCTAATAAAGGATCAATCCCATTTATTCTTGTCAGATTAAGTTTCTGCAAAGGTGCAGGGCTGCATGACAAACCAGCCACCCTACAATTCGGCAGCGTGAGTAAATGTCTCCTGTGGTCGTAAGTCGTAATGAGTGCCATTACACTCACTTCGGCCTAATTATTTCACGATGAGCGATTGAACCGGTGTCTGTATGCTAACTAACCTACAACTCCTTATGACAAACGTAACCTGATCAATTACCAGAATAATAATGATTTCTGTCTTTTACAAAGCGTATACTTTGACAGTACCCATTGTGTACCTTTAGAGTTTCAACATAACTGAAATGGAATCTAAATGATGTTTACATTTCTGCTCTAAAATAAAAGCTACTAGTTGAAAGTATAAAACTACTTAATCTTCGTCAGATTACAAGTATACACAATAAGATCAAATTTAAAGTTGTCACAGTCTTGAATAAATTCAACTGTCGACTTCTTATATGAAATGAGAATAAACTTGAGTGCAAATATTTAATTGTGTGAATTTTGGGTTAAGGATCACCCATCTGGGTATAACGGGAAGACAAGCGACTGCGACGGATGTAAAAAGAAAGAAGAAGGATGACTGTTGAAAAGCTGTGAGTTACGTACGTAAAGTGTAAAGTGTGTGTGTGTTGGCGTTTTGAGAAAAAGTTGGATGGTACAGAATAGCACAGAATAATAGTGAACGTGTCCTTTGGGTAATTTGAATAGGAGAGGAACAGAAAGGGAAATGATCTTGAAGGTTTAAATTCTCACAATTGCTCTTAATTGAGCTCAATTCTCATTGACTTGGCTAGTCTTTCATTACCACAGGACGTGCATTCAACACATTTACGGCAGTGTAAGCCTCACAGAAGAGAGTCTCACTGGGACTTCTTTGCTGCTGGCTGAGTTGAGCAACAACGAAGAACACAAGAAGAGATCTCGCCCTAAAAAGTTCCCTCATTCTTCATGCCTTTTTAAAAAACTTATGCAATATATTTCCCATTGAAAAATGTGTAACACACGGAGAGATCTACGAGAAGGACAGAGCAGAGAAATATTTAAATTGGAAATTCACGTCATTAACTTAAACACACAGAGAACAGAAGAAGATTCAGTTTTGGAGAGCAACAAACTTGAGAAATTGTAATTACAGAGTAAAGTTAAGAGATACAGAATGGTGATGAGATGACTCTTCACAATAACGAGAGCACAGAGTGAGATTAAACTCAAACGATACAACAAATCTACGGCAATCCACACTCTTTATTTGCTTGCCTCCCTACTTACTCTTAGTTTTTGTACTTTCATGATCAACATGATGATGAAGTTGATGATGATAACAAATGAACGAAAATTTTTCTTCCGAATTCAAGCAGAGGGGCAATGACAATGGAGGGGAATTATAAGAGAACTTCTAATTAATCCTACAGTTGAGAGATAATTAGTCTCATTTTTTTCAACAGATGAGAGGAATTATTCGTATTGTTTCTTTTGCGGAATCTGCGATGACGGAGTTTCTTAAACTTGCTTGTTAATAATAAGACAATTTCTAGCTTCTTCTTCAGCTTGCCAGACGCAGCACAACATTTTAGAGCGCATGTAAAATGCAGTTCAACTTTCTAAAAACTGATTCCAAACGAATTCCCGTTCAAATCGAACCCTAACATTTAAGTCGAAGAATTCATTACGGAAAATATTAAGAAATTGTCTCGGTTGAGATTTGTAAAATGTAAAAGTAATGAAAGAAGTAGTGCGAGTGGTTCCTGATTTCCAGTTCACCGCAACGGCTAGTCCATATTTCAATTGCGTGTCGGGCTCCTCTTACTCCCTTCCTTTAAGCGAGATTTATTTGAACAAACTGAAGTTGTAGATCATAATTTTTAAGCTGGAAAAATTTTAATTTAATGCAATTTGGGTTCTCACATGTAAAAGTTTTGTGTGTAGAGATAAGCTTGAGTTTGAAATGTTTGTGTGTGAGTGTATTTCACTTTAAAGTATCAAGTCCTGTGAGAGTGTTCATAGGTTACAACAACTTCACAAGCATAACAAGTATAGAAATGGACCAACAACATCTTACGAGTTGAAAAGTTTAAAAATATGAAATATGGAAATCCCTATCGTTGCTTTAATCCTCTAGTTACACTAATAAACATTCTTCGTGGTTCCTTTGCTGGGAAAAAAGTTAAAATCCTTATCCACCCGAATCTCATGCTCTTGTGGCGTGTAGCTTTACATTCGTATCTCTGGCCCTTTTCCTATTTCTATTCCTCCGACTCCTTAACTAAATCGCTTTCCCTCACCTCTCGCTGTCTCATATCTTAATGACTAAGATGCATTAGGACACTCGACAAACTGCTTAAGAAACACCACAAACACTGAATGGTTGTTTCATGCTAAGATGCTCCTAAAAGTGGAAGAAAGCACGAAAGAAATAAAGCTAATTAATTGAAGCCATTAATTTCTGTTGGTAATGGAGAAACAGCCGTAAGGAGCTACTTTAATAGACCTTGTTCGGATTTTTACATTTTACATCTACAGATCTTCTTGTTTGGTACAAGAACGGGGCATGAATTAATAACTAGTTTTGGTTCATTTGAGAGAAGGCTGGACGGTAATTACACTCAAAACAAATTCAATTAACTTGTTCTTGATTCCCTTTTATTTTCTATTGGTTTATGGCACTAAACTACCAAACTACCAAACTACCAACCAGCCAAGCCAAAGATGGAGGACCTAATGAAATAATAAATGAATGCTGGATCCTGGTGTGAGCATATGGTCCACTGGACTCCGTCATAAGCTTCACAATTATAAAGTGAATTATTTCATCGATCCTGCCTCGTAAGAGTTCTTCTTGTGTTTAACACACTTGAGTGGTTTTTGTACCGTGGAAAATCACAATTATGGATGATTATTAAAGCGAATTACTTTTAAATATTCCTTTCTGCTGAAAGGACACAAGTAGCTTAACGTGTATTGACGAGTATCTTTAGCAAATGGCAAAGTTTCATCCTTGCAGATCATCTAGAGGGTGTTTTTTCGCATGTATGTTATCCCATTAAGAGATACATTAGCCAGTAGTATAAATGATGAATGTGCAAAATATGGAGACCCTGAGTTGCCCATTTAAGTAAATAAACTGTGATTAAATTTACTTAACTGTGGAGTTCTTTTCTTCGAATGAACCTTGGAGAGTTTTTGCGTGTTACGTAAATTCAATAGTATGCATCGAAGTTATTTTTGAACATTCTGTCATGTTCTTCTGTATTGTATTTATCTTCATAGTTGTTGTCAGTTTCTCATTATCATGATCCTGTTGCTTCACTGCTTGCGTATTAAATGGAAATCGCACTTGATTGAATCGATAAAAGCCTGAGATTTTGAAATCAACGAGTTGTAACTCAAAGAATCTCATCCGTATGTTAAGAAAGGGAGACTTAACCAACTCTTTCATCGAGAAATGAAAAATCCAATGAGAGAATAGGAATGTTCAATCAATCAAACGGTGTGAGAATGTCAGAAGAAGACCCTCCACTAAACATCGGACAAAGAAAGGCTTAAGCAATTCGAGAGAAGGAAAGACCCCATGGAACGAAGAAGGATTGAATTTCATTGAGAAATGATATATTTTTGGTGCAAAAAACACACAACACACAAGTATCATTTTAGTAATCTGAAATCCAGGATTGAAAATATTTATGTGGATTCACAATTTGAGCTTTGAAGGAAGAATTAAAGGGAAAGGATTCTCTCGGATGATTCGATCGCTTCTTCTCAGTGTGGGATCGTTCGTGCTCTCCGCGTCTGACAATAGTCGATACTCAATCTACACAAAGCACACCAACGAAGAAGTTGAATTGAATTCCGAAAGTTTGTAGTTTCGGACATAAATTTGCAACTAAATGAGGAAGTGATTGAAAAGTATCTTTTTCGTTGCGGACGGACGGGTCATGGTCGAGGATGCACGCAGATATACAATAAGCAAATAATAAAAAAGGATGAGAGACAGAAAGTTGTGTGGCTGAGTGACAGAATGACACACACACAACACACACACATACACAACCAATTCGACAATCAAGAGATAAGCGTCGTCGTCGAAGGAAGGGACATAAGTTTTGTATGTATTAGGGCCACAGGAATAAAAGAGGATGCAATGCAATGCAGTTGCCGTATATTTCTCTCATGTCATGCTAAGCAATAAATGCATCCATACAGACGAATGATTCATTCCTTTTCTTTCGCTCTCAGTTTTTATGCAGTCAACTCATTCAATAGACTGGACGAGGAACTTCATACGGGACAATGTGTTCATCATATCCAATCGTTTGTATCTAACGGGATCAATCTGTTGCTGGATCTTATGCGGAGAGATTCTCCGTCTACTCATCATTATCTGGATCAAATGGCTTTTTCATACGAAACAACAAGACACGCAGGCAGGCAAGAATAGGTGATAAAAAATGAACTCAAAGCCTTCGTTTTTTACACTGTCAACTGTTATATGCATTTCCTTTATTGTCCTGCTCAGGAATAAGGGGGAGAGAGATGCAAGACACGTTTCATTTTCTGTCCACCACAAGGATACACTACGAGAGAGGAAGACGGAACTAACTGTACTTTGGGAAGAATACTTTGGACTCTTTTTTAAATGTCCTGGAAAATTTAGAGACAATTGGGATTTTTTTATTGTGTCACTTTCCAGTCTGAAATGGGTTAAGTTTCTATTTCTGTCTGAAAGGATGAAGGTGCAAGTGGATAGAATGAGTATCATTGCCTTGAGGAAATTGTGTCATTAGGTTGGGCGATGAACCGTTAAAAATTGTAGAATGTAGGAATGATGTGAAGTAATCAAAAGGATAGGGTTACTATACGATATCGTGTAAAAAGTGTCTTTCCTCGATTTAGGATATGAGAAGAAGAAGGTGGAAAGGTGTACAATTACGGAGGAATAAATATACAACGCAACCTACACCAGAACTGGAGTATTGTAAAAGAAAATGCTCAAAGGGACATTTTATTGCCCTTGTGTGTGTTTACTTTTTCTCTTAAAAAAGATATCTTTGCGTGTTTTGTCGCTATTGACCATTGTGACCCGTTTACCGCTATGTTCCCACACGAGAAATGAAGAGAGACATCACTTTTATTGCATTCTCCTTGTATAACCCGGCTATTCAACTTTAACACTTTCTTTCCTTACACGTCTTTTCATTAAAAAATTTGATCCATTTTTATATAAAATATTTTTGTTTCCTTTTGTCATTAAAACCGTAAGTGCCAATAGAAAAGCAAATGGGACACAAAAAAGCAATCCGTTCGATCCCGAAGTATCAAATGTCACATACGAAAGAAGGTGTGCGAGATTCATATAAAATAAAAAGTAGGTCACAGACGTAAAATATCATTTAGGGTGGAGAGAGGAAGTAGAACATATTTGTTATTTTTTAACCCATTATTTATTAAAAAATTTAATAATAAAATAACCCTTGGGAATGTTCTTTTAGTGACAGAATAAAAATCGATGCAACTAAAAATCTACAAAAATGCACTGTGTGTTGCAAAATCGCGTCTAACTGCCTAGCGAACTACACTTTAATTTCAATGAAATTTTAGATGCATGTATCAAAATGCTATTAAAATTATTGTATGCATCAAATCATGTTGTGTTGGTAGAAAAAGTGAGCTCCTGTTTAATAAGCACCCTGTCCATCTTCTGTCTACTCGTAGACGGTTAACTTTCATTGAGACTGACCATCTCTAAAAGGTATTTATCAGGAGCAACATTCAAAAAGTGACTATGTGTGGTTGGCCAAAGTATTGAAACATTGTGTGTATGTGTGTGCAATTGCCTGAAGATATGCAACAATGAGAGGATACAAGAGAGGATCATAAATCATCAAATATACTCGTCCAATAACCCTTCAGCAAGTTGGATCCAAGAATCACAAAACCCACCACGAATATGGAGGATTTGAGATTCCTCCTTTTACAATAAACAAGTGTTCTTCACTCTGAGGGGCTGTGTACTTTTGTGTACTTCTGCATGTGCAAATATATGTGAGACATAGTTGTCATGCAGTGTGTGTGTACAGATCAGCATCATAAATCTCATTTCCACTAGTTATAAAAATTTGCATTGAACATTTTGTAGATCAAGAATGAAGACACACACAGGAGTTGTTGTCTTGTTGTTGGGAAGAGTTTGGAGATAGAAGAGCAAATAATAATGCCCAAGAGCCCAACCTTAAAGAAGTATTTTTATGAGTAGCAAACTTCTGGTTTAGCTTTTCCCTTTTTAAACAAGAAAGAAAGATGGGAATGAGACTACGAGGAATATCATTATTATTGAGATGACCATTATAATATACGAGAACAAGGAGAGCTGAGACGCAGAAACTGGACTTGCCGATCCATTCCTTATTTGAATCAATTAAGTGGAGATTAGAAAAGACGTGCATACTCATAACCATTAGTGTATTTACATATTGAGTACGGAAAGCTGGTTTTGGTCCATAAAAAGTAGCCATTGACTAGTGGAGAGTTTCAATTTAAACGTCGTAACACAGGGGGAAATAAAGTATAAATGATCCATTAAGGTAATTTCAAGAAAGATGGAAATAACGAAGGATGCGAAATAGTGTTTCATATTCATGAACATTGGTTTCTCACTTGTAAGTTGGAGATAAGGGTCGGGAAGCTAAGATACTGAATGCCAACTCGTTTACTCTCTGTTTCTCTAGGCATATTTTTCATTTACTTTTTCTGTATACACTTCTTTCCTGAGATTTGCATAAATATTGGACGGAATTTAAAGCAATTTGTTGCGGAAGGAACACTTGAAACCAAGCAGCCCCTAACTATTCAACTTTTACACGGCTGGTATTACAACAGAGGAGACTAGATTGAGACGGAAGATGCAATTCTCTACCTTTTCAAATGAGTAACATACACATACGTTATCAGCAAACAGGATCAAAAGAGTTTTAATTTTTATTTCCGATGCTCGTGATGCTTAAGAAAATCACATGAAATCTGTACACATGAATTTAATATATTAATCTGATGTTCATAAGAAAGGAATTCTTGTTTGAAAGTCTCTCTCGGCTGTTGCATAGAATGCGGTAAATATACTCACAGTCAATCATACGTTAAGTGTAAAGAGTAAAGAAAGAGAGTTTTTAAGGCTGTGGAATTTGTGAAGAAAAATAGGAACAAAAGAGCTTTTCTAGATTCAAGAATAAAAATGAAAAATCATGGCACGGCCCTTGTCTTGTGGGTTTGTCTTCATTTGTTGCTCGTGGTGGATTATAATTTATCTCCCATTCTTTCCCAACTTTGTGAGATTTTTGTTGTACCTTCCCAATTTGATAATTACTTCGATATCAACTCACATATCGAAAAGTGTAATTACAATGATCAATGAATAAAAACTTTTAATACTCTCGAGTACCAACGACTGCTTAACATGCTATTTACTATATAACAGCGTCTTCTTAGATTTCTGCTGCAACTATTCACACATTCATCCGTATTCTTCACTCGTTTTGCCTTGTACCAATTTTGGCGTATCTTTCTAATTCATCTCGTTACTCTTATTGGCTGACCACTTGGTTCATTGGCTGATTCCGTTTGAAAGAGCCATAATATTAAATAGGAAACATATTTGAAATTTGAAATGCTCATTCATGATCATTCAGACAGCAACAAAAGAACAACTCGAGATTGATTGACTTGAAGGATGGGCAAGCTTGCGCATCGTGGCGTGCAGGCTGCACCCCACAATCAAATAAAATTCGGGGTGAATCACAAAATTGTAATAATTGACCTAATTTTCCATTTCCAATAAGCAGCAGCCTTCTCTGTACACATTATTGTGATGTACAATAAAGTAAAATATTAAGCCCAAAAGAAAAATGTAATTAAGTAATTGGTCTGTTCAATTCTTCCTACACAAACCACACACTATTTTAGGTCGTAGGTAGAAGATGCAATAGAGAGTTAAAGGAAATCTCAAAACTTAAAATGTAATTTGGACTTGGAGTTTACTACCTCAATGAAACTTGCGATTACACAATACTTAAGTCCGGCGAAATGATGGTAAGCTTACGCCAGGAACAACGGCTGCAGCTTTGAGTTCATCCACAAAAGTACGATGAGGTACAGTTGTTTAGGGAGTCAAAAGATCATCACACTTGATAACAATAAATGCCAAATTACACATTGTCTTAGCGCTGGCTATTGTCTTGGCTTTTTACAGACATAATAATAATTGACCCTATACGGTTGATGATGGGTCTGATGAAAGCTCCGTAGATTTAAAAGATGAGTAAACGCAGTCTGAGTGGAAGCAACAACCAACTTCCTATAAAGGGAAAGAGAGCAATTTGTGGAGAAAAGGGGAAAAATTGGAGCAACAAGTGATTTCGGTTGACGACTCGGTCTGTGGGAGTGTGTGCTTGTGTGTGTGTGTATGTGTCTGTGTGGGGCTCAGATATTTTCAAATGGATCATTAGCCCTATCGGTTTCATCGGTTAGTTTGTGTATGTTAGTTAAATACCAAAAAGACCCGTATCAAGAGCAGAACGAGACAAGGATCGAATTACTTACTCCTCTTGTGTCGAGAGTCGAGACTGTGAAAGACCCTTTTTAACTTTTCTGTGAGATTGCCTTCCCTAATTTTGGAAATCCTTTCCTATTTCCTATCGGGTATTCACACAAGCTCAAAAGTACAAAAGTACAAATGATGATGACATAACAATGAAGTAATATATGGTACATGAAGTTTTTGGTTTCACCCCAACTTTCCAACTAAATTAGTGAGAGAGAGATATTTACTTCGATCATTACCACAATAGGCCGTGAAGGAATTTCGTTTCCCTACTTGTTTCTTACATACACAGAAATGTCATGGTTGTACCTTTTCTTAATTTCATGCTTTTCCATAATAATCACAGCTAAAAGAGGAGGAAGGTGGCTGCTTTTATAAATGGGAATACAGCGGAGAACCCTTTCTAGGTGACAAGGAACTTTTATTTCTCACTGGAGAAGACAAAGTGTCACCCATCCTTCATTCTCTCAAGTCAAAGTTTGGTATGTACAAAGTATGAAGAGATGACAAAATGAACAAGCTAACCAGACTCCGCACGACTCAGGATTTTAGAAGAGAAGAGAGACTTAAGATGAAAAATGTTGAGTGTGAAGAAGAGTCGGATTAAATAAGTCGACTTTAGGAAATTTTCATTATCATTTTGTACTGTATGCTGTGAAAAGGTCTTGTAAAGGTTTATACTTATTTAGATTCGTTGTAAATCCCTTTCCAGCTTTTTATTCGAAAAATGAAGATTTTTTCTTCAATTTAATTCAACTTCTGGAGATGAAGGATTTTCTATTGACTTTGCTTACAAAATTCTCAGCTACGCTCACCCTTCCTTCCTTCCTCTTCAATAGAAAGAAAGAGATTTACTAAGAAGAAATAAAAAGCACGGAGTAAAAAGTAAAAAGGCTCTCTCAAAAGCAAAGACTCAGGGAGAGCGGATTTTTAACCCTTTTTCTCATCAAGATTTTCTCAGATTATGGTCAACTTGTGAGCTTCTCTAACCCTTTACTTCATCCACACGTAGACCCTTCTACTAATGTGTACGTACAAGCGGAGTTTATTTTTCTGTATTTATTCCCAAAGTCTGAGAGAGCAAGAGTAGTGGACGCTTATTTGATGTTCATATGGGTAGAGAGATTTGTACGGCTTTCTCAAGAGCGTGTAAAAAACTTGATACGGATGGATGGATTGGGAAATATACGTGTATGGTGAAAAGAACGGAGGAAGGACGAGTACACATTTTAGGAATTGAATTCTAAGAGTCGTCTTTTTATTACAACCCTTTGGTAATGTTGAGCGTTTAAATCAGAGTGGCATATATTCCCACATGTACGTAATATTATTGGGATGATGATGAAGATCTTCTCCTTAATAACCAGCACACATATGAAAGGGTGAGCCGTAAGCGTAAATGTGGAAAAAGAATTTCCCTCTATAAACACTGGGTCTGGATGAAAAGAGTATTGAATTTCTAAAATGAAGGCCAGATGAGAGCTATAATAATAACGATAATGTGAACTAATGGATAAACTAACTTTTTGTGTGTAAAACGACTTGGTACATTCAACATTCTCCATCAAAGGAAGTAGTCCGTCCGTGTAAGACTTTTGCTCTCTTGGATAAATATGGAATCAAACAGTGGGTAACATAAAATATGTGGCCAATATGCTACGAAGTATGAAACGTGGAAATAAGTCTGGACTTTTGATGAATGTGCAGCCAGAGGAGAACTCAACGAAGAGGGAAGGGTTGAAGGAAGTTCACAAAAAACTTGGAGAATATATTTACACATTGGATGATTTCATCCCTTAACGGCTCTTTTATCGTTAATCTCGGACGAAAAATATTTTCAGCAAATGGACAAATGGATAAATGAAGTAGCAAAGCTTTCAGCAAACTCCAAACTCCAAACTTAGCTTCAACTATTGACTATGATGATTTCTTTGATTGCATACAAAATTTAAATGTGAATGACGAAATAAACAGGAAAGTACAAAAAATCTTAAGTGAATAAGTAAAGAGTGAGGAATTTTTTTCTCTTAGAATAAATTACTATTAATCTTACACTCGAATGAATTCTTGTAAAAATTTCATTTACCATTTGCATTTTTAATCATCATTCAACCTAAACAGAGGAGAAGGCGATAGATAAACAAAAGTGGTACTTGGTGAATGGAAGTTTAGGTTTGAGGAACTGTTGGATGTAAAAATAAATGTATGCTGGTATTTCAATTTACAAAAGTATTTGCTTTTATCTCACTGAGAGAATGTTATTTCAACAGAGAATTTTTCTTATTCTTTGCACTTCGTACACATTTTAGACGCTGTGTGTGTTGTGTGTGTGTGAAGAAGCCTTGTCACATTCTGACAAACAAACAAAACTTCTGTTTTAACAATTAACCATTAACTACCGGGTTTGAAGATGGAGTTTAATTGTGTAAAATGGGAATATTAAAAAGAGAAAAACTAAGTAATGGGCCAAAAATATTTAAATGTATTCTTTGAGTGAGAACAAAGAAAGAAGATGTAGTAATCATTTGAGTATGTGTGTTGTGCGCACATATTGTCGTCTGTATGAAAGAGTGTATTTAAAATTTGAAACGAATGTTTTTTTTGCTTTGTGAGCTAAATTAAACGAAATAATGTATTGAGTGTCTTAAGACTGAGAGGAGTTTGTTTTATGAATACTAAACACAGATGAGGTATATTTTGATTAATTACTAAAAAGGACTGCGTGTACTCTTGAAGGAATAGACGAGACACTTGTTGACTTCGGTTACTAAATACTTATCTTTTGATGATGCGGACAAACTGTGTGTATATAAGGAAAGAATGCAGCATCAGTGTCTTAAGATGGAAATATTTGGTATGTGTTTGTAAAGGTCTTGTCAAGATGAAGCAGGTGGGGAGCAAGGAACGGTCTCTCAATATTTGTGATTGGAAAATTCATCAGGAATATTCCCTAATAGTTCAATTAAAGATGAGGAATAGAGATAACATGGAAAACATTGGAATTCTGGTCTCGTTCGTTGTTGGCTAGTTTCTCATTTCTTGTGCATAACTCGTGTGGATCACAGTGAATACGTTGAATTGTAACTTATAGAGGGAGAGACTATTTTTAGGATTAAATTGTGTATTCGAATTCATCAGGAGATTGATGCATAATGGATGGATGGATAAAGAACTAGAGAGTTGAAATTACACTACAAAACTCAATTCCCTGTCAAACTTACGATAAGAATTTACTCATTAATGGACTCAGCATGTGGTCCTTGATTGTCTCGATCTAAACTTGGGATTTAATCTCTTCTTTTTTCTACACATTTGTTATGAAAGAGTTCGTAATGGCCAATGTCTTGCTGATGTGGTCATCATGATGATATTATGAGGGAAGACAAAAATTAAGAAATATGGGTGCATTTATACGAACCTCTGGTTGGCACTGATAATGACTAGGGAATTCATTTGGTTCTGTTGTCAGTGGGTTGCTTGAAAAGGGATTTAAAGAATACAAAATTGTACAAATCGTGAGTATATTGCGGCTGGTTGTACTGATGGGGATCAGGGAAGTTCGCTCATGGCAAAAACGATAGTTTTAGGGAAAGGAAGCAGGAGTTAACAAAATAAAGAGAATCCAATGAAATTTCGGGATTTTTAGGGTAAACTCCCATTCTCTATCGGTTGATTGACATTTTAACAATGCACAGAGTGTATTCAGGATTCCATAAAATGAAAATCTTTACACGTTACACTTACAAAATGCCTGATATCATATATTGTGGAATTGAAAAACCTCAATTTTAACGCAAACTTATATTTTGCAAACTACTAACTACCATTATTACAACCAACTGAACCAACTATATAGTTGATGTCGCTTAGGCACGAGTTAATCAGGCTTAATTCGGTTGAGATGTTGAGGAATACAAAGACTAGATATTGAGGAGGTTGGTCTGAATATGCACGAGAGAAGCATTGAGCCCAGAAGAATAACAAAGAAGGGAAAGATGTTTGTAAGCATTGTGAACATCCCTTTAGACTAAATTGTTCTTCTTTCCAAGAAAAAGTGAGAAATGTGTTAAGATTGACATGCAGGCAGACGTGTGTAGTGGCTGTTGGTCGCGTGTGCTACTGCGTAACGCCTCCCTCGCCCCGACTCTTTCATTAAAAACCGGAAAGTGAATTTCTCAAACGCCCACACGAATTTGTCAAATTTTTTCTCTCACCTTCAGTACAAAAAGAAATGCAAGTTGAAACAGAGGAAAGGTAAACTCTATGAGACGAGAATCTTAATCTTAACCCAACTTCTCGTGCTGGTTTCGAGGGCAGTGTGAACCGACAGACAAGCCACCACACACACTCATCTCATCATCTTCACGAATAAGACGATAATAATGATGAGACAACCCTACCTTGGTCTACACTCCAAACTCCAACCTAAAGACTAGTCCATCAACCTCACGTTTGTATACATTTACCCATATAGATCTTCTTCAAGCCAACTCTCGAAGCTTTATGAGGATGATGGCATGTTACAATGAAAAAGTAAAATGCTTAAACACACTTTTGGAACAACCGGAGATGAATAACGAGAAGAGAGAGAGAGTGTGTGTGTGTGTGAGTCTTGTTAAAAAGATGTGATGGTGGTGGTCATTCTTTCGTGTTCTTTTTATTCTCATTATTAGAGACACCTCTCTTTGTAAGGTAAAACATGATCAAAATGCCAATCTTCTGGGGAACCCTTTCTCCTTAAAGAGCTAAAAATTCCAGTAGTAATGCATTCTTCTCGAAGGTTTTATGTTTTCTCGGCCTTCAACTAAATTAACTTTACGTAATAATAAAAATAGGAATTTCTCGAGAACCAAAAGCTGGCTGTAAAAAAGCTGATAAAGACAATAAGTTTGAGTAACTTTGTCTGCATGCCGTCTCGCTACACACAGTGGCTTTGAGTCTTTTTACTTAAAATATTCAAATGACTGGTAAGGCAGCTCCTGGATAAGGAGTGCGTATTGTAAGAAATCATTTTCAGTATATATCAGACTGGTGTTGAGAGACTGGACGGTTGATGATTAAAATGCATTCTCTTTTGACTTTTTTCGTGCATCTTTAAGAAAGAAGCTTCTTTCAGTAGTAAGACGCTTATTATCATTTCTCTCTCGGTAGCAGGGAAGACGTAACGTGTGATTACTTTATGCCAAAGGAGTGAAGTATGATCATAATCAGAAGATGAAATGTTCATCATAAAAGCTCATAAAATATTCAAGTTCGGACAATCTGAGAGGCAGAGAATACGCAGAAGATTAGAGAAAAAGCGAAATTTTTCATCTTTCACTGTCTCCCCATTCTGACGGAACAAAAAGGTACATTTATATTTGTAAAAATGGTTCGGTAGAGTCTCGGAAAAAATAAAAATAGTCTTTGACTTTGTGAATGTGTCGTGGTACACATTGTACAATATGGGCTTGCGGGTTGAAAAATATCTTTCTGACAGCCTTTGGCTGACACGGCATTGCAGCAGCAGCAGTTCTTTCAAAGATTATATCACCACCACCATCCATCGTTCTTTTCTTAGTATTTTAGTACCTTCTTTTTAACCTCATCTGCATATTATTACCACGTAGAATTCTGTGTTCTTTTCCGAACAAATAATGCACACAGATGAAGATACTTTGAGGAGAGAGAGAGAGAGGAAGGAAGCAAAAAATGAACTTGGGATACATTTAGAAGAGAGAAGGCGCATATATAGGGATGGACGGATCCGTCAAATCCTTCGCTCTATCCATAATTAATCATTGTCCAAAAATTCTTCTTTCAATATTCTCGGTTTTTTTGTTCCAACTCCTGCTGGAGTCTCAGAGAGACTGATTTCCCCTTTGTGCACTTTGCGTACTTCAAGAGCTGACTTTTTAAAGTCATAATGCTTATGGATCCATCCACCTACTACACACACACACACTCACACACTCCGTAATATTATTCAGTACACTTATAAGTTTATATATTATTAATGTCGGCTTTCATTCTCTTTTGAGATGGTTGCTGTATACATTATTTTACTTGTGCTCTACTGTTCTCCCTGCCTTTAAGAAAAAGAAGACAAATAACCAAAGATTTTTCATGAAATGAACGAGCTCTTTTCGTGGCTCATCATGCTCGTCATTTGTTACCTGACTGTATTAATTTCAGAGGCCATTTGAGACTTTTTGAAGTACAGGGAGGAGAAATATGAGCGATTATTAAGTAGGAATAAAAAATAAGAGGGATTTAATACGTAATACTCCATACACACACACCTTACCACCAAGATTCTTTCGTAAGGATTGAATAATGTTGAATGTATCACATTTATGCCCTTGAGGTTGATGTAAAAAAGAGATTTTCGATTTTGACATGAAGGATTCTTCAAGAATTGACCTAAAGACTGATAGATCACCGTATGAATATTAATCTTATGGGATTGTATAGAATTATGGATGAACATTCTGTACACAATGCAATCAGAATGAGTTCAAATGAGGTATTCTATGCGTGAAGTAGAAAAGGAGTAAAAAGATGTGTGACACGAAATTGTGGTCTTTCTTTAAGAGGTACTCTCAGTTGTATAGTAGAAGACAGATACGAAGGCACTTTGCGTTACAATCTCAGAGCAGCCTTCTTAAGTTAGTGAATGTGTCAAGCTGAGAGAGAGAAGAAGAGTTCAACCCCCACCACTTTTACTACCACTTTACCAAAACCATACAACCACTGGACATCATTAATTTCACTTCGTGAATGTGTCAACTTATATGAAATGGAATAATAAATCGATCGAAAGGATCCTTTCCATAATAATGAGAACACAGATAAACCCTTTCTGGTGGGTTTTATCAGAAAGAAAAATCCACACTCTTCACTCTCCACACACTCCCACTCGCCCATCGAAGGGAATTTGATAAACACGACTTCTGTGCATAATGATAATATTGCGTTGGTAGATTGAACGAGCATTACTGTTGTGAGCTGTGACTCCTCGGATGGCTTAAAATTGGAACCCTTTTATGGATTTTAAGAACTTTAGCTCCTCTCTGCCACATTGCAATGTGTGTCTCACAGTCTTCCCATTATTACTTCGTTTTTTCTTGGTTTTTTTCATTTTATTCTCAATTTGAAATGGACATGCCATTAGCATGGAATGAATTTTTTATTTAGTGTCTCAGACCACTTCTGGTAGTTTTGTGAGTAATTTGGCTATTCAAATAAAAAGGTTTGCATAATACTACGGTGTCCACTACGG
>JAQGAD010001252.1:0-21608 GCA_034696625.1 Isotomurus palustris | reverse complement strand
CAGCGTTAAAAACGTAGTCCAATCTCCACAGCTCCAAAAAACCAAGCCAGCGTGAACTCCGACGAGAGACTCCGAATTTAATAAATGTGACCGTTAGTTATTTGACCGTTATGAGTTTCTGTTGAGCGCGGGAACTAAACAATTTAGTTTAAAATTAACTTTTCACGCTCTGTCATTTGTTGTTGTATTCCGAGGCGTTCACTGGTTGTGTGTTGACATTGACATTGTCACTTCGTTTCTCGTTTGTTTTGTAGTTCTTTCACTTTCTTTGTGGTGGTGAGTGAACCGCGAGGAGACACTGACAACTTCAGACGAAGGCCTCACTCAGGTGAAGAACGACGAAGAGTGAAGGGTGCGTCTCTGCAAACCCGTGTCGCTTACGTACATAGCCTGCTGAACTTCGACCTTAGGTTTGTGGAGGACCCTTGGAAGTGGTACGAGGGAAGTTGCAGCATCTTGGACCTATTTCACCAGCAGGGCATCAAGACACGATGTCTTCAGGTAATCCAGAAAACCTTGCCGGCGTTCTTGAGGAGCTGAACTTGTTGAAGTTTGATAAGTCAAAGAATCAGAACCCGTTGGATCAAGAATGCATTAAGGTAAAGGTCAAGCGTTATGCATGGAATCAAGAGTATGTAATTGCTGTTTTGTTGAGATGATGATTTTTTATTTACTTGATTCCAGGTATTCGACATGATGAAGCGAGTTGTTGCAGGAGTGAGTGAGAGTCGATTTAAGCCGAAGTCGGTAAGAGATTTGGGCTGCATGCTTAGGAACGTCACTGACTTGTATTCGTCGCAAGTGGAGCATTGTAAACAGTTTGCTCTGGAAGTCAGGTTTGTAGTTCTTTTCATAGACAAGGAAGTGTTTGTGAGTTGCTGCTAAGTGGGGAGTTATTCGTAGATTCTTTTATTAGGGATAAGGTCAAGGTACTTAGTCCAAGTCGAGATCTGAAGCTGCAGGGACAAGCAGTAGTTGTGCTTGAACGATCCAAGGAACTTGATCAGCGGGCAGCTACGCTGAAGAAGTTGCAGAATGAGTCTGTTCACATGAGAAATGCGAGAGTTGTCCTTACACCGTTAAGTAAGCAAGACTTGGAAAAGTACCATCAACTTGGGACAGTAATTAATGATCCTGCAAATAGTAAGGCAGAGCAATCATCAATTTGTGTTTGCATTAAAAACTGTGTGCATACTTTCGGCATTGCTAATATTGCTATATTGCTATATTTAATCTTTAGAATCCATTCAGGAGAATGCAGCAATCGAAGATCTGCCTTCAGGAGAACAAGGTACACATTTCCTATTGTTTTATGAATGCTAATGTGTACAACAGTGATAATAATAGGATAGCATGATAAGCAATACTACATTTTTATTCCAAGAAATCTGTTCGCCTGATTGTGACTGCATGGACGAATCTGGCCAATCTGGGTTAAATTCTGGACCAAGGCGTAGTATTAGGTTACGTGAAAAATTGATTGGACCCAGAGTCAGTGGCTGTGCAAAAAATCACCACATAAAGCATTGCATTTTCAAAGATGGACGAAAAAACAATAAAAATGCAGTTCCACAAGTAGATTATGAAACGCAGGTTGAACCTTTCTTAGAAACAGGTACAAAACTGTGTAACCAATAAACTCATTTGAATACCTTGGAACTATGTATTAATTAATTGTGATTCGGTTTCGTATCGTAGATGAGCATGAAGATTTAGATGCAACTAACGAGCCACATGCAATTTGCTCGTATCGTGTAGGCAAAGTAAAACGGAAATTCGATCAGATGAAATTAGTTTCATGTCGGTTGCAAAACAATGATGGGGTTCCATTGGACGAATTTAAGCAAGATGTGCTTGAACGCAGAAGGAAGGTCGTGCAAGCTTATGTGGAAGTGATCAAAGTAAAATGACTGTCTGTACTAAAAAACTTGATTCTTCCTTTAGGTTAAGAACACCATTACTTTTGAACTGTGTGTTCTGGTTTTTTTTTAAACAGAGCTTTAATGAGCCGAAGATTTTAGACCTGCATGATGCCAAAGCCAAGGAGTTCAACGCAAGAATTCCAACTCCAGTTGATGACACCGCTGACAAAAAATATCAACTTAAATTGCTTGAGACGATATACAAGGAGAATGTGGAAATAATAGAAATTGAAACAAATGCCGACAAAGAAAACTCGACTGCATTTGGCCAAAGCAATGAAGTTGACAGTGGTTTATACGATGAAACTGAAGTAATGGCGATTCCTTGCTTGAATACCATGAGTCCTAGTGGTCATAAACTGATTTCAGAAACACCCCAATGGTCTCCAGACAGCATTTATTCAGTGGACAGTGCTTACGAAACTCAAGAAAGTTCACTTAATTCGCCGATGGGGGACAAAGATGAATTCCAACTTGCACTTCGTGGAACGCCTGAAGACAAAGATGGAACAAAAGAGACTCCTCGCTTTGTAGATTTCAGTACAATCTTCAAGAAAGTACTTGATGAAGAAGATGACTCGACTGCTGCTGTAACGCGCTGTGCGTACTGGTTTACTGATCTGGTATTTTACCATTTTTTAATACATAAGATTATTATATTTTTAGTTTTCCTAGCATTCACCGTAATATTTCTATTGTTGATCTTGTGACCATGTGTATATTCCTATCTTAACAGTTGTCCAAAAAGTGGGTGAATGTGAACCTGGAACCACTCCGATCTAAAAGCAATGAGAGATCTCTGTCAGATATATTCGGCGAAACGGCAATGATTACAGAGGCTAATAATTTCGATGAATCAATGAGTAAACTAGGAAGCGTGTGCCCTTCTGTCGACAGCATGAAAAAGCGTGGCATCTTACAAGTCAGCATTACTGCTTCTGGGGTTCAGTATCTTGAACAAGACTCCAAAGGGACTAGGGAGACTGAAGAAAACGACAAAATAATCGAAGATGAAGAAGTAATGACCACTATTTTTGAACAAAGGAAAGGGCGTAACTCTATTGTTAGACCTTGTGTTACAAATAATTCTCCACAAAAAACAGTCATGAGAGAACTTCAATCATTGGGGAAAAGAAAACTTCGATTTGAAAGTGATGACGATAAATGTTGATAAGTTAATATCTTGGACTAGCTGAGTGTTTTTATTGTAAACGACTCCTGTAATATGTATGCTTTAATTGTAATATATTTTAGTAATTTCAGCCTACTTATTCTTTGAGTTTAGATTTAGACAATCCTCGACCCCTACTTGATCATTTTCCTACACTAGTTTACTTTTTGTTTACTTCAGCGTACTTTTAGTTCACTAAAAGCTGCTATTCTAATATTATAATTCTATTATTTACTCTTCGCTTCTGCCTGTGAAATATTGTTTTATATTTTCTTACATGTCACAAATGTCGACGACTATAAATTAACTTATTTACGTAGGTAATGTCGAAATTGTAGATTTCACATGAACTGACTAATTAAATCTTAAGTCTTTGTCTTATAATGCGTCCATCAAAATCATTACTTCCTCATCATGTACAACTACTATGTGAATCAGATTCACTCTAAACTAAAGCGAATACTCGATGACCAGCAAGGGTCGTAGCCGACCAGTCAAACATTAACATATCATTGTCATATCTGAATTTGTTGTATAATGTGATTAAGCGGTGGCACCAATTTAATGAGATGTTAAAAAAGTATTAATGAAGTGAGACTTCATTTAGAAGATGTCCGCCCCTTGGTGAGTTGACAGTCTGAGGGCGAGTAAACGCAATCGCAGGCAGTGGAAGAAATCCGCCCATTTGAGTCGCCTTCTTTGCTCACAGTTGGACATTTGAACTTCAATATCTGTGAGCCTTAAATTCTTCAATTCCGAAACTTTACAAGAGGAAGTGGGAGGATCCCCTTCCTTCCTCTAAAAATCCTTGATCATTAAGTCGCCCTAGATTACATAAGTGCGTGTTTTGTATTCAAGATAACAAAAGAAGTGTGTTAATTAGGCAGTTTAAGATGAACTAATAGAGTACTTTGATTTTATCTCTAGAAATCGAAGATGATCGGGGGACTGTTTATTTACAATCACAAGGGGGAGGTGCTCATATCAAGGGTGTATCGTGATGACATTGGACGGAACGCTGTTGATGCTTTTCGAGTTAATGTTATCCATGCGAGGCAGCAAGTTAGGTCGCCGGTGACAAACATTGCGAGGACGTCTTTTTTCCACGTGAAGGTTAGTATTTAAACGATAGTGTCAACTATTATTATAACAGTAATAGTTTGAGTTGGTGAAGTATTAACAATAACTTTATTATAACAGCGAGCGAACATTTGGGTAGCAGCCGTGACCAAACAGAATGTTAATGCAGCGATGGTCTTCGAGTTCCTGTTGAAAATTATTGATTGCATGCAGTCATATTTTGGGAAGATTTCGGAGGAAAATGTGAAGAACAATTTTGTCTTGATTTATGAAATTCTTGATGGTACGAGATACTCACGCATATAAGATTTGTTATTGCAATAATCAAAATAAGTTATTGCCATCCAGTGTTGGTGAGCATTTGACTTTAAGGCAATTATTATGATGGAATAGAAATCTTGGACTTCGGCTACCCACAAAATACAGACACAGGAATCCTAAAGACGTTTATCACGCAACAAGGTGTTAAGTCACAGACTAAAGAGGAACAAGCCCAAATCACTTCTCAAGTGACTGGACAAATTGGATGGAGAAGAGAGGGCATCAAGTACCGGAGAAATGAACTGTTTTTGGATGTATTGGAGTTCTGTAATTTACTTATGTCACCTCAAGGTGAGCCACAGATTTACTTGTGAAGCTTTCTGATGCTGTTCATCTTTTTACAACCAAGTTGACCCGTTTGTAAATAATTATTTATTTTAATGTAGGCCAAGTTCTCTCTGCCCACGTAGCTGGAAAGGTGGTCATGAAATCGTTCTTGTCTGGGATGCCTGAATGCAAGTTTGGAATTAATGACAAAATCGTAATGGATTCCAAGCAAGGGAAAGGGTTGTCTACTGAGGAGCCAGTTCGGTCGTCTTCCGGGAAACCAGTAGTGGTCATTGACGATTGCCAGTTTCATCAGTGTGTCAAACTGTCCAAGTTTGAAACGGAACATTCCATCTCTTTCATCCCACCTGATGGAGAGTTCGAACTAATGAAGTATCGGACAACGAAAGATATTTCTCTACCTTTCCGAGTGATTCCGCTAGTACGAGAAGTAGGTAGAACCCGAATGGAAGTCAAAGTTGTATTAAAATCCAATTTCAAGCCATCATTACTCGGACAAAAGATAGAATGCAAGATTCCTACTCCACTGAATACTTCAGGTGTGCAGTTGATCTGCATGAAGGGAAAGGCCAAATATAAAGCATCTGAGAATGCCATCGTTTGGAAGTATGATGTTTACTAGCATTCATATAATTCGCAAGTTGAATGTGATTGTTTATCGAAAACTCTGAATTATTGTAGAATTAAAAGGATGGCAGGAATGAAAGAAACTCAACTTTCAGCTGAAATCGAGCTATTGGAAACTGATACAAAGAAGAAATGGACACGACCTCCAATTTCCCTTAATTTTGAGGTAAAAACTCTTTTTGATATTTCTCTGTCGGTCATTCATTCAGTGCTGCGCCTACAATTCACTAAAACTCGTGTCTGGAAAATAATGTGAATAACATCTATTTGCAGGTACCATTTGCTCCATCGGGTTTCAAAGTGAGATATTTAAAAGTTTTTGAATCGAAGCTGAATTACTCTGACCACGAAGTGATTAAGTGGGTCCGGTACATTGGAAGAAGTGGTTTGTACGAGACTCGATGTTAAGCTTTTGTGCATTGAATGCATTTCATGAATACGAGGAAAATGACGACTTCTGTACAATACCTCCCTTCATCACAACCCAGTGATTGGAAAAGTCAAACGACAACATATAATCAGAACCATATGATAAAGTGCTATTGACAAGTTACAATACAAAAAATATTTACTGTGAAAATTAAGTTAGAAAAGCCATTTAGACTGCTGTTGTTGATGTGACTAAAGAACTCGGAACAAAAAGTTAATGTAGTAGATTAGTCTGTATTATCGTAATTGGCACTCGAATTATAACATTGTACGACATGATATAAACATTATGACAGTAATTTATTGATTTGTTAAGAACCGAAACTTCGTTATGGCTTTAGTACTGGAATCTCTTTTTCTAAAATACGATTTTTGTCTGAAATATTTCCAAAACTCAATTACTATTTGTGTTATTACTGTAACTTATAGCTGTACGGATAAAGAAACTGTGTGAAAGAGTAGCTACACTATAGAAAGTAAGTGAAATACAACAAGGAAACCTTGAGCGAAATCATAAAAGTTTCGAGCTTGCTAATCATTTATTGAGTCTTGGGAAAATACCGGTCGGTAAATCAAGTCCTTAATACTTACTTTCACCTACCTAAACCTCATCCCCATTCCCAACTTGTGTTATTAGCGAGGATGCCTGAGATCAGAAAAGGTTTGCGTGACTGAATTAAAAGCAATCTTTCAGTGATTTCTCTATTTCACAGACAGACATGGTGAAAGCTGTTCTTTCTATCATTCGATCATGAATTCCTTCACGATCTACTCTCTCCGGTATTTCGTAAATGCATGTATGTGTTGTATTTTACTTTTCGCCCGACCGTTTAGTACCGACCAAAGCTGACCTCCTCCCTTCTGTGCGAACAAACTCCTTCAACAACGTGAACGTTGTACGTACTTTCACTGCTTTCACTAATACAACGAGAAATATATTCTTTGAGTCGTAAATTAATCTTGGGGAATGTGTATGAATCGATGAACAAGGCTACACTTCTCATACCATTAATAACAAGTGCTAAGCCTTGTCCACCGTGTACCACTCAGAGTAAGGTCGAAATTCATTCCTCTTGTGTATAACTTTCTCTTCCATATCTTTCTGTTAGTCCAACTATATATTAACCAGCTCCGGTGTATTATATATTGTGTACTTCTACCCGTCTGTGTGTGGAAGTCCATAAAAGTCCATCTTGATAAAGGCCATGTGCTCTAATTTTGATGAAAATGTTGAAAAGGAAGAAACGAGAGATGTTAATATAGATAGGAAATCCGTGATGAGAGCTGAGGCTATAAAAATAAGTCAAGGGAGGAGGACATGAGATCAATTATCATAATGCTATCTGACCATTCTTCATTTCTCCACGAAAACTACCCTTCCTTCCATTTCACGACTATCTCATTACTACACACGTACTCTCCTCTCTCCTTGCACAAATTCGCACACCTTCTCTCTCACATTCATCCTGACATACCACATCCAATATTTAACGAGCCACGGAAAAAATGAGATTACCAGCCAATATAAAACCTACAAGCTAAGTAAGTCGTAAGCTAAAGCTTACACACAGAGAGAGAGAGACTTTTATACAGACGTGTACATACTTTTTACAAGGAAGTACGAATCATTTCATACATCTTTACTTTCTTATGGACGAGAAAGCTCTCTGTCTCATGGTGAAATGCATATTACCCGTCCGTACGTGTGTGTGTGAGTTTTGTACTACTTCCTGCTTATGGGAAATGCTCTACGTATGAGCGTCCATTCCATGGGGATTTTTCGCAAATGCATTTTGTACATGGAAAAGTCGCTTTAATACTGGCTAGCTTATAATACCCAGAGATAGAAGTATTGATCCCGGATTCTACAACACTTCCACTGCTATTATTCCGACATGTGGCCATTCTACCCGGGTAACACTGAATCCCCGAATTTTTATATCCATACTACCCACTATTTTCATCAAATTCTCTAGTGATATTAACTCCTACTGCTGTCTGTGAAGCATTCCTACCTAACTAACTAATTTCCCTGTGTGTATACATATACAGTCGCTTCGTACAAATACATTATTATAACTCAATACGGGAATAATATTATATTTTACTCTACGATCCAATCCTAGCCTCGTTTTAAGAACAACTTTTTGATGTCTCTTCTCTTCTCTTTCACTGCCTATAGTTGTATTTTAAAGATAAACATAGATTGTGAAACAATCAATCCATCGAGGATTTCGTTTTAACTGAGCTATTTCCTTTCTGCGACCAGTCTAGTGGGATCCCCAAAGTCATCTTGCATTTACATCTTTGCGGAGAGTTAGTGTGTCTAAGCTTCTCATCTCTTATTACCACACACACACATGGCAAATGGCAAGTCAACTGATCTCACGGTGAGTAATGCTGTTCGTATATAATTCTTGTACGAGAATTATCCTTCCTTATTTCACACTCTGATCACCACCATTTATCAATACAACCTGCGTTCATAGTCTCTTCTATATAAACAAACAACGCTATAACTCTGAGAGAAAACAACTCTTCCTCCATTAAATAAATGTTATGTGTGGCAAGCAAAGGAACATACAGAGAAGCTTTAAAGATAAAAATAGTTTTAATCCGATCTTCATTTTACTCTGAAAATGCTTCCTTTTGTACGCCCAGTCAGTTAATGTCTGTAGTGTGTAGGTATTCAACGAGCCCACAGCACACGTAGACTCGTATGGACATCTTCTCGACATCTGCAAGCATTTCTCATGTTAAGATGCCCCTCTAATAAGCTTTTACACGCTAATCACCATTCCTAACGGAGAGTTGTAAAAATGAGATTCCTTCTTTTATCTTCCTTGTCTCCCAAAAACATTTAACCTTAGTTTTCTATCACCAACAGAACAACTTGAAGGTGGTGGTTGTCCCAGTTGTTAAGCTAATCTTTCTTTCTCCAAGTCTTTTAATCTTAGTCGATTGACAGGAGAGTGCAAGGGCAAGTTGGGTGCTTTCTTGTGCAACAGTCATTCAGATTCTTTCACTTGTGGTGGTGGTTTGATTGCCAATTCCACATAACTGAGGTACAATAAGAAGTCAAGAGGAAAGACGGAAGCATTGTGTGTTTTGTGGTGCACACATATTGACATAAGAGTTCACGGCAGAACGAGAAAATAATAAAAGAATTAGTATTATTTCGTATATACTTACATTACTTACTCTGAAACTCTCAAGTGTACTCAACATCCTGTTGAAATATAAAAGGTTTAGACTTTCTGTTGTACGAGTAAAGTTACTTAGCTAGATGCATTTCATGACTCAATTGAACCTTACCTCTGGTCTCGGTCATTTCACGTCTTCGCAATAAAATGCACAATGCGATCAAATCTGGTTACTAGTTACCTGCTGAAAGTGAAGTCTGGTGGTGGCTTCTTATGTCAGCCCATACGTTGTATATGTGTGTGCTTACTGCATGTGTGGGCTCACACAACTGGCAAATGATTTAAGTTGCGAAAATGCCTCGTTTCATCATGGAAATTACATTAATTTGCTAACCTGTGCAAGCAAAAGAAGCCATTATGAGTCAGAAGCCATATGTGTCTGACATTTGACCGTTGTTGTGTGTCAGAGTCTAAAAATGTACACTTGTATTTAGACTCCCCAGAGTCATCAAAGCTTTCGCCACGTTGGTTCCTTTGAGAGTCACACAAATATACTTTCATTTCATGCATCGCTTTCTTCGCCTTTCATCAAGTTGCGGAAATAATTTACTCTACAATCAAGAGGAAGAAGTGTTTCGAATTCCTTTGTGAGTGTTTAGTTAGTAATAATGACAATACACAAGGAAAGTTGTGGTTGCTCTTGCTTCCTTTGCTGAACAAAGAGATGGTTTGATACCAGAGGAAGTCATTCTTCTTGTGCACCTCACCACTCACTTTTGCCAAAACTCCCATTGCTGCACACACAGGAAGCTTGAATTCAACACACGACAAACTTTAAGTTGATCTACACACAGTAAGCGATTTAAAATTGCGTATTGTACTCCATTTCATCTCTAAAATTACCTTGAGGGAAGAAAGAACCAATTAAAACCTTTAGTTTCAAGTTTCATGTTCATCCGTTCCCATTCTTGGGCGGCCAAGTGGTCCACCATACATTGGGAATTCCAAATAAGTGTCAATGTATTTAATGTATTAGAGAGCTTAACACATTTCCTGTTTTGAATGTTAATTGTATAATGGAACGCATTTTTGAATGGTTCTTTTAGCTCGGAATCCCCATTAATATGAAGGAGCAGCAGGAGCCGAAACTTTAATTACAGCTTGAGCGATACATTAACCTCAATCATATATCCCTTACAGGGTTTTAAGTAGAAGGCGATTTGCATTTGTAATAGGCAAGTCCAGGTCGCCTCGAGCATTCTAATGAAAGTTCTGCTTGTGTGCCTGTGCAAATTCCCTTGCCTTGTACTCAGGTATGAAGCCTATGTGGATAGTTACTGATGAAAGAAAGTGGAGAAAGTAACTGAAGATTACATTTCGTTTGTGTATGTGGGGTGTTTTTAACGTGTGTCGTCAATGTACATTACTGTACATGCATGAGAGTTCTCGTCGTCTGCTACTACCCCTTCGAACACGTGAAAAGGAATTTTTATATTGTGTACACTAAGTCTGGAGTATACTGGGATAAATGAAAGTTTGTCGTGTGTCGTGCTATGCCCGTTTAGACTTGTGTGCTAAATGGTCCTTTCGTGTCACAATCACAAAGCAGTATTATGATTATTATTATTTGCATCGATCTCTCGCGACGTCTCATATCTCAAGTCTGAAATCACAGCTTTTGAAGGTGAAAGCTGTAATAACAATAAAATACAAAAACTACTTGGGTTGATAAAAAGTCTGGGTCTTCTCTGTAGGCTGTATACAAAGACGTGTGTGCATTCGGTGACACTGGCTGTGTACATGTATGCACATGAGGTAGTATGCAAGGAGACAAGTTGTTTGCAATGCTCCTGTCGATGTAACGAATGCCTTGAGCATTGTGTTGGTGTGCAAGTTTTGAAAATCCGTCAAAAACTTTCTCCTTGTCATGTCCATGCATTGGAGACTTGAGAGGTAGGCCGTTGAATTACAGGGATCGTGACAAAAGGCTTTATTATTCTTTGTTCGTGTTGAAGTCATTGGATTTTGGATTGGCATTATGTTGTGTACATGGAGGGACAGGGAGGCCAAGAAGTTTGTAATGCAGAGCGGAAGGGAAAGTTATGATGAACTTTAATGACAATTATAATGTAGACTCGAGAAGACTGTGTGCACTGGCCTATCGTTCACCCGTACGAAAATTCCCATCATCGCATCCCATTATTTGACAAGTTAAATATTCATAACCTTCTTTCCTTCCTTATCTTAATCGTAGCGAAAGTAACTGCGAAGAAAGTCGCTGTTTCACATTATTTTAGCACGACCAGCCTAATACTATATACTTCCTTGGAAGAGGGTATGTTTTACAGAGAGAGAGAGTATGAGTTGGAGGATGATCGTAATGACTAGAGACATTCCTACCTGCCTGCCCACCTAATTCGTTTCTCCCGTCGAGCAGGACTAATTGCTTATATCGTGTCGACTGAGGACAGGCATGATAGTAAAACTCAGATCGGAATCTCTGGAAGTTGAAGCTCACAATCAGTCGAACTCTCGTAGAGTGAAGTTATAGACCCCTCAGTTGACTAACACCTCTGTCTGTAGTAGTAGTAGTAGTAATCCGAAATCCAAACTCAATTCGGTTGCTTGCTTAGTCGACTCGACAGCCTACACGTATCCCTGCACGGTGATTGTGTGTCTGTCAGTTTGTGTCATTTGGTGCCCAGATGAAGATGACCTACAAGAGAATTATCGATTCTAAAAATGGCATTTATTACTAAAGGACACACACGTAATAAAAAGAAACTCCATCACTAACTATAGTCCAACTTATATAAGTATATTAACACGATATACTATATTCACTGATACTTTGTACGAAAATACTTGGAAAAGCATTCGAACCTCTTTCCTCCACCCTTTCATTGAGTTCCAAACTTTTCGTCGTGTGTCTGTAGATTATGAATTATTTTATTGCATGTCACAATACAACTAAACAATAGAAAACTGTGCGAGTCAGAGGGAAAGCGAGTTAAATCCAATCGTAAATTGAGTCTGAGATTAAGAGTTGGAAAGAAGGATTAGGGACACATGCTATATTAGCTATACTATATGTATGTTATTTATATTGTGTGTGTGTGTGTGTGTAGTCCGGGTTTCGTTTGCCTGACATGCATGGAGGCGTTCAAATGTGAAAAAATTAGGGAACTAAACCAACAACCGGAATGCTAGGGAAAGTGTGCTGTAGCCTGAAATGTCCCTTACACATTTAATAAACGAGTTTTGCATTGGAAGAGGTATGTTTAGTTGGAAATTAAATGAGTGATCAAAGTCGGCCATCCATCCATTATACTAATTGAAGCTTGAAGTTTATCTTGATTGCCTAACGTATTGTGCTGTTCTTTCCTTCTTTTTGCGTGGCTGGGAATGGCAATAATAATTTGCATTGCATTGCTTCACTGCACTCACTCATTTGGTGACACAAGGAAGTCAATTATATAAATGGGGAGGCATGATGGGTGTTTGGAGTAAAGAAGGATAGATTTCTTGGCTGAAAGAAGAAATATATTTTCTATTTTCTGTACTCATTTGCTTCTTTCGAGGTTGGGAAAAGGCACAAATAATTAAAGTACCCTCGTCACTAGTGATTTAATTTTGATGAATTACTCTTTCGTTAAGGTTTAGCATGGCCACCATGCCTTATTTATACATTTAGTGTCGAGGTTTTCGAGGGTTATCAGATGTTAGACGAGGAGTTTCGTGAACTCAATTTATTTTATCCCTGAAAGAAGGTCTTTTGTAAGCCGGGGACATTAAGATATCATCAAATATTGGGGATTACAAGAGATTTGTAAGCTCGTAGGTGAACTTTCATTTGGCATAGATGGAATGGAGATTGTGATATTTCAGTCAAAGCGTTGCTCATTCATTGAATTAAAAATGAGCATTCAGGCCTAACAAGGAAAAAATTGGAGGGTGCAAAATAAATGAGGAATGAAATGATACAGGAGACATTACAGTGGATAATACAAAATAACTTTATTAGTCCATTCACATGCAAATATACGGCGCATTTGAATGTTGGCAATAATTGTGAATTGACAGGAGAAAGTTTCATTCGGATGGGAAATGTAAAGGCGTTGGTAGCGTTGACTGTCGTAAAATTCACCATCGGAATAATAGCGACATTGACATGAACTTAATTATTGATGAGTGAATTAATTAAACGTTATACCTTGCTCAGAGTTTATCATGATAACAAGTTGGGTCAGGAGAAGAGTAGCTTGTTTTTGTCAGGGAATAATTTATAGGATATAAAATCCAAGTTGATCTACATTTTATCTCAATTCGTTAAAACTACTCCCTTCCCAGATCACCACAGATCAATTATGCAAAACATTTTTATCGATAGGAGCCCCTTCCTCACTTAATAAAACACAATATGTACGGAGAACTCGGGTTACACGGCTTATCTTTATTCACAATGGTCTTTTGGGACACAATTCCTTCCAATCTCATTCCCACTTTCTCTCCAAATTATTCCGAAATCTCAGACTTGCTTTCCGCCTTTACTTTTGGAGAAAATGTGTACCTAGGTACTTGCTACATATTATAGCCCACCACCACCACCTCATCTACCTCCGAGGCGGTACAATAGAAGGAGCAGTGGTTTTGGACGGAAGGGAAGAAAGTTTTTGCTCGTAATAAACTCAAGACCAATTGGGAGGATAAACCACAAGAAGGCTGAAGTGTCTTGGAAGTAGTTGTTGGTCTGTGTGGTTTGGTTTGTCTATAGAGTTTGAAGTAAATCCCAATTCAATTCTGTGAGTACGGAGGAGGAAGCTCTCACTCTCTCATTTTCATTCCAAGTTGGAGAGAAAGGGAGGAGATAACTAGTCTGAAGAAGTGGTACACTTACTTGGATTAACTTTTTAATAATTCGTACATACTCCTCCGTCTCTCTTTCATCTTTCCTCCCTGAAAGACCATCACTTTTGATGGCTGTAATGCAATGTAAAGTAGAGGAGACTTGACTACACTATTGGGCTGTTGACACCTCTCTTGAATACTGATAGTCTCACTTACTTATTTACTTCAGAACTATTTCTCTCCCACATTTCACATAGAGAGACAAAGTGCCTTTTAGTTGGACACCCTGGTCACTTTCGGAAGAGAAAGAAAGCAAATCTCTCGCGTAGCTTAACATTATTAAGTAGTCTTGGGAGAAAGAACTTTCTCTCCACATTAGAGACGCGTACTTTCTCCCAATTCCAACTCGCAGAAGTCTTTCTCCGTGACGTAACTGTCTAAAAATTTGTTTACTATTAATGGGAAGCTGGATGTGTAGTTCAAAAACACACACACAATTATTTTCAAATTCCCCTTTCACCTACGCAAATGTTGAGTAAAGACAAGGAATGATGCACATGGAGTTTATGTGGAAGTGGGTGTGTGTGTTTGTTTGTGTGTACTTCTTTATTCGATATTTCTTTTGTTTTTTCTGTCTACGAGTAGGGATGTGTTTCCGCTCTCATTCTTTTGGTATAAATTTCTGTAGACTGTATATATATGTTATTATATTGTTGTCTCCTGTTTTGTCTTTTTCACCACACACACAATAGCAAATAGCCAAAAGGGTCGAAGCAGTCCTGCTTCTCCTTTCCTTCCACATATTTCCCTGTGTAACTTCCATTGCTGCTCATCGGAGTAGACATGCATGACGACAATCGTCAAAGACTTCTTCCAGCGATATGCGATGTAAATCGCAATTGTTTCTGTGTTATAAAATCTTTCTAGATTTTGTTTTTTAAAACAAAGATAATAATAAAAGACAAAAGAATGACATTGTGAAACAACTCAGTTCGTTCTTCCACTTTAACTTTAAGCTTAGATGATAGGGAGGCCTTACCGTAAAGTTGGCATATCTGGCAGTCATATCCAATTTCCCTTTGTCGTGATTCGTGAAAGTGCTTTAGAGTTGTTGGGATATATGAAAATGTCTTCTTTGACTTTGGTTGCTCCAGCAGCCTGAAGCCAACATCTCCACTATAACTACTTACTAGCGAGTTCGTCTACGGTGTCTAGAATGTCTCGACTACCTACTACCTAGTACCTACCGTATATACAATGGAATTCTGTATACGAGTATGTGTGTGTCTTAGATTCTATTCTATCTCCCTGCTGGAAGTAGCGGTGATGGCAGATGGAATATGACTCTTCAGAAGTACTTAAAACTCTCTCGATTTCCATCTCCTCCGTGTGGTGAAACTCTTCTTCTTCCTCTACTTTTGCATTTTACTATTTTAGAGACAAGAAGTTAGTTTACTTACAAAAAAGAAAACATCAAATAAAATGGAGATTAAGTTTCGTTCACTCAAGATAGTCGTGGATCCGGATGGCTCGCTTCTTTTTAAACACTCTTGGGTGCAAAAGTCTTATCATTCCATCTATTTTTACAACCCTACATGACAAGACTTAAGGCTATTTCACTGCCTTCAAATGGAATGGGAGGAGACACGACTCATTCATTCTTTCACCCATATGAGTGTTTTTTTCATGTCTCCTCTAAGTAACTCTGCTGGCTCTCGTCGGATTGCTAAAAGCTGACAAAGTTACTATAAAATCCCTTAATTTCTGCATACTCTCTTTATGTCTTATACAAATTGGTGAATAAACAATGCAATTAATTATTAGTCTAGCTGTGCACACTACTTGAACAACCATTTACTGGCACAAACACTCGAGAAGAACTTTCACTCCCCTTTCTTTGTTAAGTTTAATTCGTCCAGAGTTACGAACTTAAGTCTGTGCCAAAGTAATACACGGGAAAGTTGAAAGTTTGGTTGGGTTGTTGTGTGTGTGTGTGTGTCCTATAGTCGCCTATTGTGTAAGAGACAAATCCATCCACAGGATTTGAAATTATGAATGTTAAATATGAAAGACTACTTTCTCTTATGGGTCTGTAATTTGAGCAAAGTTTCTTTCTCTACTCTTTCATATTATGAAGCAGAGAGTGTGCCTGCCTTATTTGACTCCACCAAGATTACTAATAGCTGATTCTTATACGTGAGTGTGTTGTTGTGTAGGAGAAATGTGTGGCAGAGTTTAATTAATTTTCCTCTGGGTGTCTGTCTCTCATACATGCCACACCAACACTTGAGACTTTTGAGACTTTTGGATGTTTGCGAGTACTGCATTATGAAAGAATGAAGCAACGAAGCAAGCACATTATTAGCAGGATGTCCACAAAACTTGAAACTTTTCATCATTTACACTCTCAAGATATTAAATGAAACGGAACATATCTGTCTTCCTTCTGGATATTTCCTTTCTCCCCTATTTACCTACTTTGTTATATTTGTACCCACACACATATATAGCCAGTCGCCAGTGTAGTCATCTAACAATACTTATTCCCTCCCTGCTTTGTATTTGTATACACAGTATAATATTTCCTATAATTCTATTGTTGAATCCTTTACGCTATGCTCACAGAATTTGTTGTAGTACATATTATATTTCCCTTCTCTCCAACTCTGGTTTATGCAAAATTGGAAGTGGCACAAACAGTAAGCAGGAACAGCAAGAAGCACCCGATTCAGTAGGAAGCAAAACCTCTACGAAACACACCACCCGACTCTCTCTCATTTTAATCTCAAAAGTTTATCTTCCTCCTTTGGTCATCATTGAAAGTGAAACAATACATGCACATGCTACTTTTGTGGATTTCTCTATTCTTTCACCCTCCTCCGATGCAATTTGACTTTCCACTCGAGTCTATTGTTCCTCTCGTATATTTCTCTCCAACAGTTAATTTCTTGTAAGTTTGAGAGCTCCCATTTACAATGTAATTTCTGTAGAACATTATTCCAAGACAAGTAGAGTAATGTATGTGAGTGTGTGTTTGTACATGGGAAGCAATATTACTTTCTTCCTGGATGCATAATCCGGTCTATACGAAAAAATAAGGATTTGTGATGAATGATGATTTTCCTACACAATAAAAACTTTCTTGTGTATTTATATTTTCACTTTCATACATAATAATAATGTGTTATACATTTATATTATTTTGTATGTATGTATACACCTCTACAGTTTTGTATTTGGCTTGAAGTACTCAATGTTCCTTTTCTTCTTCCTCTCCTCCTTCCTTATCGTGTGTGTGTGTGTGTAAGAAGGAGTTTTTTTAGCCAGGAGCGTATAAAAAAGGTTTAAGTATCCACGTGATAAAATATTGGCAAAGACGCTGACTGCCTAATTTTTCATGGCTAAATGCTAAAAGGGATATAAATGGGTTTCCATCCGTGTAAAATAAAATCTCCTTGGTTCGTTAATAGCCCCTTGATGTAGTCTTAAGTCTTATATACACAGTCACAGTGTAAAGGTATCTCTCTATGTACTTTCTCCAGTGCATGAAATACACATACAAGTCTTGTGAATTTGTTCTGGTGGCGGTGGTGGGAGTACTGGTGGCGATCTGGTGGTGCTGAGATGTGTAATAAAAAATGAGGGAGGATGAGATGAAAATTCATTTCCATTTTGACTCTCTCACTACTTCTTCTTCTTGAAGCTTAGCCAAGGAAAGAAGAGGTGGGCCAACCAATACTAATCCCTCTCCTACTTTCATCCATACTCAGCTCTTTAACACTAACACTACTACGTCCACCAAAACACAACATTCGAGTTTAAGCAACTCACCCTGAGTTATATGCAAAGGCCACCAACGGCTGCGTTCCCTTCGCTTATCATTTCCAGACTTTCTCTCTCTCAAGATGAGGTGAGTAGGAGCTTAAATAGGGGGAAAGTACGTTTCCTAGAAGCCCTTCTCTTTTCTCTAGAAGCCTTTCTAAATACATACGGATTGCATTAGGTGATGTGAGTGAGGAGAGCGTAGAACGCAAATACATCTTTCCCGTTAATACATTCTTTTTTAACTTATTCTGATTTATCTCATCCAATTAAAAAGTAAGTGAGAAGAGTGTGTGTGTGGTTCTTGCTGCACTCCCATATCTCACCTTTTCATTTCGTTTCACAATCTACACGATCATACACAGTCCGACAAACCTTTTTGTTTTACAAGAGAGCTGAAGCTAACAAGCTTTTATTTCTTTACCACAAATTAGCGGACTTTTTAGTGTGTTTCACAATGCACTTCCTGCATTTAGAGGGTAGTATACAATATAAAAGGTATAAAATTAAGAGAAAGTAGTTCAAGTTACATAAAGTACGTCACTTTCTCGTTTTATGGGTTAGGTGAGCAGTGACTGGGAAGGAGTTAGCACGATACACAGTTGGCCATCATTCAGGGGGAGTCTATTTCAAATCTCACAGACACTTTATGTCCCGCTATTGGTATTCAGAGAGTTATTTAGTGGTCTGTGAAGCCTCCAGAGGAATTTCCCCTTCAATTTTTGCTGACCGATGATTTGTGCTTTGATTCCTGTTCAAAATCCACTCAGTTTGCAACGACGACCAGAGAGCTTTATAGTTTTAATAGCTCATACTTCTTTTTTCCTTTGAGAGGCTCCCATACGGTCCAGCTCCACTTTCCCTATTGTCGTGTAATATTAGCCAAGACAGAAGAAGCACATACATTTAGTTATAGAGTGGAGATCGAAGTGAGGGAAAGTTGGGAGGCTGGTGGTGCGGGTCTGGAACCTCAGTGGATAGTCGGGAAGTCTTAAGGATGTGTCACCATAAATTCCACGGGATGGAGGATATGAGAAACGTGAGAGAGGGGCCTTCAGGACGTGCCTCTCATTGTTTCCTAATTTCCTCCTTTTTGCTTCTGGAGTCAAAGGATTTTATTTCATAGTTGCTTTGTTAGCCAAGTTTCATTGAAACTGGGAGAATTAGAAGAAGGGAGGAGGGAGCAGCCTCAGCAAGGGAACGGAGAGATTAGAGGAGAGGCTCTTTCTTATGCCGCGGCTGCACTTCATAATAAACCTACCGGATGGAAGGAATTCAACTTCCAAAGCATTTTCTGATCTGATGTAATACCCCAGCCACCACCATCACCACCACCACCACTCTGTGTGTAACTCATCCACACATTCAGAGGAATGGGAATTTCTCCCTTTGTTCACTTCCTCCAGAAGGAGAATTAGAAATACTTACTCGTCTATATTCAATCTTCTTTCTCCAGTCCACCTCGTTACACTATTAGAGAACAAAGATCCTCTCTCTCCCGAACTCAATGAATTCACTATGGACAGACATTTCGCAGAAAGGAACATCTCTTTGCCCAAACGTATCCATTGCCACAACGGAGAAAGTCAGTTTAGCAGTGGTGAAGGTGGAATCTCATGAGGTTTCGGTTCAAACTCTTTGTTCTTTTGGTCTCCTCCCTTTGAAAAGTGAAACACGGGAAGCAGCCAGAGAGAGACCGTGCCGATCTTATTAAAGAAGCACAAGGCGAAGCGTACACACACAGACACACAGTCTCTACTAAATTGGAGATAGTAGGAGACTTATAGACAGAGTTCCTTAGAACACCCATTTTACGTGGAGAAAAATGGTGTGTAAAATTGTCTCGACAATTTTTATGCCTTTCTTTGTGTGTCGAGTTATTGGAAGATGATAGAAAGGGAAGAGGACATTGGAGGGATGTCGGCTACAAGGAAAAGTCAATCCAAAGTTCTTGCAGCTCTTGATAAGTACAAATTGTTTCTTGACTGAGGGAACCTACTTATCCATTACGATGGGGGACTTACTATAGTTGGTCTATATGTTTACTATGATGTGTCTCACCTACATCATCCCTCCTCTCTCTCTCTCATTGTATAGATAGCTGTTATATGAGGAAGGACAACTTGGGAATCTTTTCTTCGAAGATGTTAGTTACTTGCGCTGGTCGAGACTTTCTCCCTACAAGGACGTACTTACTAGCATCGAGATGTTCTGGTGGTGGTAGTCATTTGTTCCACTTCAGGGTTTAAACGTGTTGAGACATCAAGAGAAAATGAGGACGTGACAAGCTTGCGAAAGTCACGGAGGTCGAATCAATTTGCTTTCGTACTGAGGAAGAGACGAGGGACCAAAAGTACTATTTGTGTGGAAGAATCCCTTTGAGAGAGAGAGAGATAGATGAAGGGTATATGTGTGTGTACATGTGTGTACATGTGTGTGTGTGTGTGTGTGTGTGTGTGTGTGTGTGTGTGCAGATCGAAAACCGAGGCTCGGGAATGTAGGCGAGAAAGTCAGGAAACTTGTTAACTAACACAAATAAAAACAACGGGAAAAATCAGTGTAAAAAGCGTGGCAGAAATGAGAAATATTTCATCGTGTTGTTGGAAGGAGTGGAGGAATCTCGAAATGGAACAACATGGAGAAACGATTCCAGTGGAATATCAAAATGAACACCCCCTACACTTTATTGCCTACTGCCACTTCCTTCGAGTGTTCATATCTCTATGAACTCACAGAGTATTTTTGTGAATCACAAAGACCATCAAAATGATGGCTAGCTCCTTCCCTTGTGCTCCTTTCATTGTCGAGGAGATTTCATTCCATTCTCTCCTCTTATTGGGCTCGGTTAGTGTAAAAGTGTCATAAAAATTTGTAAATTACACTCCCAAAAACATTCATAACTTCCTCTTTTGTCTAAATATAAATTGTTCTTGAGTAAGCAAACTTGAAGCTGCTTGCTGTGCAGCATAGGAAGTAAGAACGGAAAATTACTCGTATATACACACTTAAGAACTCTCGCTCTGTGTGTGTTTGGGTACTTTTTCAGAAGAAGGATGACGCGAACAGCCTATTCTCATTCAAATGCAGGGGATATCTTTAATTTAGGCATGAATTCATGATTTTTCTTATCCTGGAGTAATAATTTAGATTTTGGGGTCTGGCTCACACACAACAACCTGACGGTGAAAGTCATATTGCAGTGTGGGAAATATAACCGGATTCGGTGAAAGTAACCTTTACACTCAATAAATCAGGGTGCATGTTGGAATGGGTAGAGCAGCAGACGAGGCTTTATTTGTATGTGTAGCAATAAATAAAGTGGGAATAATGACTGGAGTATTAGCCATCCTCCCTAAGTACTAAGTAGGTAATAATAATCCCTTGTGATTGTATTGTACTTTCATATCCGGTGGATTGGTCGAAAGAGCTGTGCACACACACACACCACACATACACACGATACGATACACACGGACAGAGAAAGAGGATTTCACTACTAAATTAGACTTAATGGTCCTAAACAAATCAGTCTGAGGATTCTAATTCAGTCAGCCTTTGGAATGTTGTGTGTGTTGTGTGTGTGTGTAGGGAAGATCAAACTCTCTCCGTGGTATCCACAAGCCTCAATGTATTGCTGCTCGTTTTTACACTCCACTTTGGCTTACTTACTCGTACTACACATAAATTGATTGCTTCATTAATTTTAATTCACTGAGATAGAATACAACACAAGTAGGGATGGACAGACTTTCCCATTAACTAGTTGGCTAACTTTACTCGCGATCCGAATGGGCATTGTTAGACATGTTCCGTTTTATGTGGACTGAGGTGGGGTGACTCCTGTTACACACGGACTCATAATCATCTCAGGATCCTCGGATCACGAGGTACTCTTCTGGATGAAATTACTTTCACTTTGAAATCGATACTTTTACACACTTGCTCGCTTTAAAGCTG
>JAQGAD010001251.1:0-21625 GCA_034696625.1 Isotomurus palustris | reverse complement strand
GCTGGACTAACAGAAGTCGAAGTCACACAGCTGACACCCATCGACATTGACAACGGACGTAATGATTTCCCTGCAAGTACCAATTTATTTTGTCAACAAAAAGGTACACAGATTAAATACTTTTTAATTAACTAATCCTTACACTCGATATCCGAAATTTCATCCCGACATTTGATGACGACCTCCTTCCCCAATATCGACTGAGTACTTCCAGCGATGCCACAAAAGCTCCTGGAAATAATTACACACCAAATATTTATTTTAAAATTGACATCTTACAAAATACAATTTTCAAAATCATAACTCGTGACAATGTAACAAAGTATTTTGATGTTTACTTGGTGAGAAATTCGATGACACAGAAATCGGGGCCGTCGTTCCAATAGATGAAGTCTGTGACAAGCCACTTGCTGCTAAAGAACTGGAGGACTTCGCTTCGTGGAAGGTCATCAAGACCAAAGACAACCACGCAGCGTCTTTTCTTTCCAACAGAAAAGTTGTCGCTCTGATTCCGCGCTCGTCGCTGGTGACCTTCTTCCAGCAGATGTTTCCTCCAACTTCCTCGGTATTCTTTAGTGTTGAAGTTGCACAGCTCACAAGAGAAAGTAACTTTCGACATCGCAACGCGTGTGGAAAGAAGTAAATTTCGAAAGTAGATGGGGGACAAAAACGTTTATTTTGTTGCTGAGCTCTCCTCGTCTTAAGATAAGAGGGTGTGGGTGGTCGTGTGAAGAAACAGAGTGGACGTTTGAGTTCACTCTTCCCACCATAAAATCAACATTAGGGGAAGTCTCACAAGTTTGTGACTCAGCCTCATGAAAGGGAAGAGTAGCATTCCGGAATTAAAAGTCAGAGAAGATGAACCGGCAATCGAGAATTCTTGGAAGTGTGAAATGGAATATTTTATTGCGGACTTTGGTTGCAGGTAGCTTGTAGACGATAATGAATAATTACGAAACAATAAATTATCTGAGCAGTCAGCAGGTATTTAACTATAATTAGAAGGAATCACTCTGTCTTGGGTTTGGGTCGTTCCACACCGAGACTGCGGTAAAGTGTTGTGGAGTGCCAGATGAGGACGGAGAGGATGGAACCTCCGATGGCCCCACACCAGTAGACTTTGAGGTGGTCACCTTTTGAGACCTCTCCGCAGTTGTACTGCAGTGACGTGGCCAACACAGGATTGAAGTAGCCTCCAGACATGTCAAAGGCTGTAGATACAAAAGATACTAATGTGAACGGTGAAGGTACTGGAATATGGAATAGCTGAGGAATCTCAGAGTGCCCCACACGCAAACTAACCTGCGACAACCAAAGCTGTGCCGATGAAAGCAGTGACAGGAATACCCACCTTGGGGTTAATTTGAGACATGACACGACCTGTGAGTTGACACATACACGTCGCCAGGCCTTCGATTAGTGCGCCCTGGTACACCGGCACCTGCAATATTTATTAAGAAAATCGGTTAAAAAGTCACACTGAGATTTTGAATGACGAGGAGAGATTCTTCAATGCAGCACCATTAAATCAGCCGGGCAGCGATTCTGCACAATTCGCTCTGCATGTCGCGACACCAACTTCCTCGCCCAGAACTTCTTAACGTAGAAGGGATAAATGGCCCAGCCACTGAAGACCTGGACGAAGATGATGATAAGCACGTGTTTGAGTTTCGTCTGTCCTTGCATGAAGTCTTCGATGTGCGTGTAGGGACACGCAGTAGCGTCATCCCACCGTAAGGTCCAATAGATTGTGAGTAGGAATAGAAGGATTGCATACGCGTTGATTCCATAGTTGTCTACGACTGTGGACAGATAAAGAAATTAACAATGGACACCAGGGGACACCTTTTTGGTTTCTTACTTATGCCAAGTTCGAAGCAACAACTGCAGAGTTCAAAGGTAGCTACAAACTCCTTGGCGAGTCGTTTAGTGAGAGTGTCGTCAAGAGACTTGATTGTGAACCTGGAGAATTCGCAGACGAAAAGGGTGAGAAGAATGAACTGTGAGGAAACCCAAAGGTCTCTGAAATCGTTGCTAGTGAGAAAGTCGTTGGTGAAAGCCATGGCGTGAAGTTTAATTACTGGAAGAGAACAGGTGTGTGTCCAAACTATAGGTGATGTATCAGGTTAATTGCTAATTGAAACTATTGAAAGACACATACTGAATACTGGCAGTTTCCGAAGTTAGTTGGTTAGTCAGTTATTGCGGAGCGGTGTATCAGTATCAACTACACACACAATTGGAAACAAAGAAGTGAGTGATACGTAATGTGATCTTGAAATGTTGAAAAGTTGAATGCAGGGAATCAGTTTACATGAGTAGCCAAGATCGTTTATTTTGGGTGAATCTCATCCACGAGGGATTGAGAGTGACGTATTTTTAGAATTTTAGACTACTCGGCATCATTCCAGGGAGTCTAGTGTAACAATAGTGAAAAGTACAAGTAGTGATTTAGTTTTATAGGAGAGAATACTTTGATCCTTTTTGTAAGTGTTTTTGGCTGATGGACCACCACCACTTGATGACATTGATAAATGCATCTCAACTAAATACTCGTTGAATTCGAGGTTGGCTCCGGCTTGGCTTTCACGCTGAGTGGAACTGAATAAAAGCAGATTTGTCATGCTGTCTTGAATTCTTAAGTATGCACATGTCTCTGGAGATACTAAACCACTTAAGTGAACAAGCTTAGAAGTTTCCGAAATAGAAAAAACAATTTATTACTGTTTGTGATTTTTTGAATAAGACTTAAATAATTAACAGACTAGGAGTCTAGAGTTCTAGAGGAGTCTAGAAGTTATCTAAAAATATGAACATACGTTTTTTACGGTTTATGGAAGGGAAATTCCGCCATGGTTAGTCTGATTTGTGCAGGGGGTTTGGGAAGTTGTTCAGGAGGGATGAAATCTTGGAGTGGAGGTGGAGCTCGGATTTTTCTCCCGTGTTTTCCAGTTTTTCGGTGCCACAGTCCGGAACGAGGTCGGTAGCCCAAGTGTCTCAGCCTGTTGGGACTTCCTATTGGGATTGAGTCGTGGATTATGTTGGAAATTCGTCCTAAGAATAAGAATTTCATATTTAAATATACGATTTTATAAAGTGGTTGATAGTGAGTTAATAATGAAATTCAGTTCTTTTATTTACCAACAACTCCGATGCACATTTGGTCGACAGAGATTTCCCGTTTGGAGGGAATGGAGAGAACAACTCGGTTTCCGATCTTTCGGAGGATTGTACATTGAGTCCCTGCACTGCGGGCGAAGTAGCCTCCGAATCCAGGAGAAGGTTCCACGTTGCAGACGACGGTGTTTATTGCAAGGGAGCCCAGAGGATAAGCGTCACCTTCGTTGGGTCGTACTGAAGAATACACAAATAAGAAGACAGTTTTGAATTAATTAAATGTACAACTTTAACTGCAAAGGTCAACAACTAAATGGGAGATTTTAATTACGTTACCTGCGATTCGAGTGAGTTCTGAGGAAGTCTTGATAAGGTCACCGGCCTTCATGTTTTCAGTCGCGAGGATGTAGCGAAGTTTATCGCCAGCGCCGACTAAAGCAACGTGTGCAGTTCGAGTTGGCTCAGGGAAGACTTCCAAAACTTTTTCGACGAGAGGAGGAGCTCCTGGAGGAACGTGGCGAGTGTAGTCGACCCACAAAAGAGGCCATTTAATTCCTCCACCCAACGTCCCCACAACTACGCGACCTGAAAGAAGAAGAATAAAAATAGAGAACCAGAACGATGGATTTCAGAATTGATGTGTTTACTATTTTTGAAACAGCTGGTGTTACCTGTGACAGGGTCCCTTCCAGCGAGATTCGTGTATGGAATCGGCTTAATGGTGTACTCCTCCGGGTAGTGTATCTTCCGCCGGAAGTATCCACCCTTTCCTGGTTTCGGGACAGTGATGTCCTTAAATCTCTGTCGCGCTGGAAGCGTAAACGCTGCTCCTCCACCAGTACACTCGAGTGGAAGTCCAGCAGAGGAGTCAGCAACAAGACCCTTAAGGACCCTACTTGTTAAGAGACCTGAGCGTGTCCCTCCTCCAGGGACTCCCAATTTAAGGACAAACATTGTTCGGAATAACACACGACCCACCGGTGATCTCCTTCTTGCTCACTAAATATGAGGCAGTTGAATTTCCCGTACTGCTTGGGGAGAAGTGAGACTTTCTCTTTGTTTACTTTTGCTGCGCACTGCTCCACCGCATTTTATTGTTGGAGGTATACACAACAGACCACAGTACACACACGTACGTACACATCCCAACATTTCCAACATTCCTCAAGATTTGAGACTCTCGAGTGCGCTCTTCTTTTCTTTTACAGTCCTCCGCGAGTCCGCGACACAACCGACAACAAAAACTCAGTCGAATTGTCGACGTCTTCAAACTCTGCAGAACGGAGGTGGATGATTAGGAGGACGAGCTGTGGTGTTAAAGTGTTCTTTGGTAAAAAATTGTGGTTTGCGGCAAAAGGTAATAAACCTGAGAAGTTATCTGCTTTAAAGTTTAAACTTCAAATAACACTGAGTGTGTGTGTGCTTTTTGTATGTGTTGACTTAGAAAATCCATACCCGCACCCGTAATAATTAAGTGTGTAATTTCATTGTAAGGATGAGGAACAAGTGGGGACGGAAGAAAGTGCATGTCGAGGTGTCGTCTTCCAGCGACGAAGACGCAGATGCCTCGAGGAAGAACGCACGTGGAGGTTTATTTGGTTCACTACTTGTAGATTTCATTCGAGGGAGGTAGAGGTGGTAAATGGTAGAAAATAATGTTTAAACTGGTTTTCTTATATAGCTACATCGGCTGCACAAGGAATGGGTATGGATCAAACTTCTGAAGAGATGAAAAAAAGAACTCAAAACGTGGAGAACGCTTCTGCTGTTACAGGTCCAAGTGGGAGTGGTGGAACTGAAGTTGACCTCGTGTCGGAGGTGGTAAAAGTTGGTTGTGTGGAAGTGGAAGCTGCTACGATGAAGGTGGAAGATTCCTTGGAAGCTCTCGTGTCTCTTGTTGGAGCAGAGAAAGAAAAGAGTGTTAGTGTTGATGAAGGAAAATCTGCTGATTTGTCAGACGCTGCCTGCAGCAGCAAAGGAATGACAGCAGGTTCCTCAATGGCTGAGAAAACTGCAGATGGAAGTAAAAGTGACGGAGATCCTTTTGCTTCTTCTGCTCGAATGAGCAAACGGAGACGAATATCTTCGGTAAGTATCAGTTGTATCAGTGCGATCAGAATAATCAGCACCGATCTAAGATTTTAAAATATAATCATGTTTGGTTAATGTTACAGTTAGCACGGGATAGTGTGGTGGATGAAGACGGAGAACGAACTGCTGCTAACGTTGAGGTTGAGGCTCCCAAAGAAAGGCCGGAACCACAAAAAGCCATTGAGGTAATGAGAATCATAACGTCTAGCGTCTGTCCCCGTGAATCCTTAGGGTTAGTCTTAAGAAATACAAATGTTCCGCTGCGTTCCAGAATAAGAGGTCACTTAACCTGAGGGGCGACGATTGCTTAAATGACAAAAAACTAAAAGAATTGTTGAAGAAGAAGCTGAAGTTGGAATCTTTGGACATCCACGATTGCCCACTATTGACGAAAGAATCGATTGACAGCATCAACAAATATGGGAAGAATCTTCGAATTCTGACGATTGGAGGGACTGCGGAGCAGATGTTTACCGGCGAAAAGAAGAAAGTGTCTGGGCCTGAGGCACTGCAAAAATTGATCATGTGGAAAGTTGACTTGTCCAACTGTAGAAGCTGCTTTTTTGATTCAATAAAAACACATTCAACGACTCTGACTTGGCTGGACATTTCTGGAACTAAGAATATCACGTGCTTCAAGTTTTTAACGAAACTTGTGAATCTCGAGGGGCTTGTGATGTACAACGTGAGCCTGAAGGGCAGCGATGATCCTGGTAATTAATTTATGAGTAGTTAGGAATTCAGTTTTTTTAAGTGACCAAAAAAGACTGACATCGTATTTATTTGTTTCATCCAGACTATTCTGCCGACGGGAGAGGAGCGAAAAAGGATCTCAGTTTCTTCCAAGTTGTTGATGGACTGTCAAAGAAAATTGGACACTTGGACATTTCTTGCTCACTGAATAGCTTCGTTCATCCCAGCGTTGTTCTTGGAAGAATTGTGTCTGCTCTTCCGGCTCTGGAGTATCTGGACATTTCTGAAACCAACTTGGGGGGAAAAGTTGGAAAAGGAAAGAGAAATCGGGACTCTTGCTCCATTCCAGGGCTGGAAGGACGAGTAAATCGACCACTGGAGTATTTAGGGCTTTACAAAACTCTTAACGATGCTTGTAAACGTGATTCCATTCCTGCCAAAATCATCGGAGGAAGCAAAGATGAGGGACAGATCTTAGCTGCAGTTCGGGCCCACATTGAGCACCAGGAATTGCTGGAAGCAGTTTTGATTGATCTTGTGAGTAATTATTCACAAAGTGATCAAGGTAATACATTTTAACTAAGTGATGAGTTAATTTTTCAAAAGAATAGTTACAGCCAAGATTAATCGACAGCTGTCGATTAACCTTGAGTTACAGCATACCTAATTTTTGATCTATAAGAAGTGCGGAGTCCAGAGTCTCTAGAATTGATATTGTTGATGATGAACAAAAATCGTGGGAAGAAAGGCTTGCAGATTTTAGGTTCGGCTTGTATCTATTACATCTTGAAGAAACACAAGGAAAGGGAAATGTTTACGGAGGCTGTGAAACAAAAAATACTTTCTGCCGTGAACATTGAAAGTCAAGATTGGGAGTTGTTTCTGAGCGGAGACTTTACGGTTAGTGATTTAATCGTATTTGGGATCAAATGTCAGTACGTTTTAAAACTAGGAAACTTTAACTTCAAAGGCGTTCCTGTACGAGCAACTTATCCAAATTCTGCTAGGATGTGTGAACCTTAAAAAAGATAGCGAAGCCAACACTGGCGATTTAGATGTCGAGAGAATTGCTGTGGATATTCTGTGCTTTTTGGGATTCGATTGTGATCGAGAGCAGAGACGGACTGCTGGAAAGTTGGGAGTCGTACAGGTTAGAATTCAAACCGTGTCTGAAAATTTGGGAAAAAATTTGCATTGGAAATTGCAAATTGAAATGTTCTTAGAAAATGCTGTCCGTGATTTCAAGCTGTTTAGATGGAGGCGGATATGAAGAAGCGATGAATGTAGCGTGGTTAGTTTTGTTCAATGTGACAGATGAAGCTGCCGAAAATAGCCAATCATTTTTGGAGTCTGACGGAATGGCAGTGTATTTTCGTTACCACAAAGTTTTCTCACGAAGGCATGAGTTGTTGAATCATATGACGGGTATGAAATTATGTTCTGTTGACAGTGCTGAGTTGCAATGATGTGTGTTTGTATTTCAAACTGGTATGCGTTTGTCGTTTAGGTTTGATGGGAAATGTGGCAGAAGTAGAGAGTCTTCGAGTTCGTCTGATGACTGGAGAGTTAATCAACATTCAATATGGCTTACTACTCGGCAGTAGTAAGCAGAACAAAATAAGTGAAGTGGCCTTTTTCGCTGGCGAGTTTTTTGTTCGTATGCTGTGCGATGGTGAAAATTCATGGACGGTGGATAAGCCCAGTAGAGCCGATGTGAGGGACCGCTTGAGGACTCAAATAAGAAAGTGGGAGGTTAAGAATACGACTGGACTTGGATACTTTGTCAACTACAAGTGAGTGACATAAATGAAAAAAATTACGTAGGAATGACTGGATTTTAGAGTTGTAAACGGATGTTTGTGGTTTTTTAGATGTCTGTCGCCATTTCTTCTTCTTCTGAAAGTGGCGCATACCGTTGAGTGTAAACTGTGGGCAGCTTGGGTGTTAGCTGATTTCACGAAGTTTGAAGGTAATTAATTCCATGTGTTTTATTGTCAGGCCTCTCAGGCTAAAACTATGGGAAAGAATGCGTGTCAGTTTACTAAATAGCGTGTTGCATTGTAGCTGAGAAATACGTGAGGATGATTGAGAAGGAGGAAGGAATTCTGGAAGAGCTGAGGTCCTGTGAAGCTCATGAAGATCCGGAATGTCCGGAGCTGGCATTGTACGCTCGGAGGACCTTAGAAAATGTAGCCAAGTTTAATGAAGATTTCAAGATTAATTTGGAATCACAAAATATTTCATTTCATTGTTTATATTAGTCAGTTCAAGTTCAAAATGTCCGTGCTAATCAAATAAGACAATTGAACAGATAAATAGTTAAGTACACTTTGCAGTATTCCAGATCTACAGACGTAGCCAATGATCTCAATTTTTTTGATTCAAGTAAAATACGGTTTCCGTACATTTAGAGGAATAAAGACAGTGTTTTATCACTCATTATGTTTATTACTGTGTGTTTGTGTGTGTATACTGTATACATAAATATGTCATCACTTTATTCACCTTTCATCTTTATCTTTCTAATAACACGTTTTATCTGATGATCTGATTCTTTATTCATTAATACATGCCAAACAGGAAAAAAGCAGGCTAGTCGAAAGTTGTAATTCGTCAGAAAAGGCATGAGTATGGGTAGATTGGATTGTATAATATATAATAATGTGATATTTAAAGCAATTAGTAGTCGCAAGTGATTTCACTTGCGTGCAATAAAATTAAAAGGAGTTTTAAAGGGTGTTTCAGGAGTGGAACTTTATACGCAAGGATGCTATACATATATAATGCAAAATAATACGTTATACAAGGATTTGGTACTCATGTCAGCAGTGCTTTGTTAATCAGTCAACTTCAAGCTACTCAGCCTAGTTAATAGTTCCTGTTCTGGATTTAATTGTACTCGTTCTAAGTGGCCAACAATTTTAAATAAAGATTTTTGTGAATCATCTTCAGTAATAATTTGCGAAAATTTTATGAACATTTAATGATAATAATATTAGTAACTTGAGAAACTCTTTTAGGAATGAGTGACGTACTTTGTCACTCGAACTTCAAGAAGTTTGGATCCACCTGGAGGCTGTGGCTAATGAAAAATCCAACTTTAGTGACTGCTGATCCACATCTGTTTAAGGTAATGACTAATTTTAAGGGCTTGTAAGGTGGTAGGATTGATATCCCGTTTCACAATTAAATTATTAGTCCAAAATATAAGGAATTACTTATACCACTCCAGGTGATTTTGAGTTCAAAGAATTATTGGAAAAACATTTTTCGTACCACTAGAGTGAAAGAATGATATTCGGGGAGAACGGTTTGGTTACAAGCGATTTCAAACCGGAAATAACGCCGTTATTACTTAAAATGTAATTTAACTACTTGGCCTAAAAAATTATTTCAGCAAGTTGTCAACGGCTCTCCTCACTGATAATATTTGTTGATTGGCAAAGTATGAAAAAATTCTGTAACATTACGTTGATGTATTAGATGGGTTTAATAGTAGCTTTTTTCTGAGTTTATCTCAACTTTTTATTTCGTATTGAATAAAAAAGAATATAAATATATATATAGCCGTGAAAAACGTGTAGAAATATTTTTTGTGGCTAGCATTTCTGTCTAATTTAATTTTTTTAAAGTAATTTCGTTGGGTTATTTTGTTAACAGGAATGTGGAACGCCCGTGTCACTCGTTGTTAACTGAATTTACACACGCTGTAACCCACTGTTACGTGATTACAATCATATTAGAGCCTGAATACATTCTTGCACACATTATACACTCACGTACTATGCGTCACAGTATACATAATTTTGCATGTAATATTAGAACAAAGAAGAGTGTAGTGTCACTTGGATCAAGTCGAGTAATGAATTTGGATTTTCAATTCGATTTTTTTTGAATTATCTATTGCTTTCAGCTTACAAACTTGATCTTATCTGACCTATGACGATGCGATGCGAGTAAATATAATGCCAGGGACGAAATAGATCATTCTCCTTGCTTTTGTCGAATTATACGGAGACCGCATGTTGAAACTGGATTAAGTTTTTATTGACTGTTTTTATTATAATTATATTTATCTTTTACACCAAATTCAAGTTAATTCCATGTGCATTAACTCAATAAACCTACCATCGACCATGATATCAAGAAGGTGAGTAGTTATCTCCGTTCAAAAATTAACTCTACATTTATACCTGATGTTCCAGCCATTTGGTACAAGATGTTTATGTCAGCAGCATTTTGTAAAGTCTTTACATTAAATTTTCTCAGAACATAACCCAAAACCGGAGGAAGAATAGTTTCAGCGTACTTCTGACCTGCAAAGATAAGGATGGTTTTTGGTAACAGCAAATTGCATGAACATTTTCATTGATTTCATTATTGAAATCTGAATGATAGCTATGTAAAGCTTTGTCTACTAGTAATTATTTACCTATACAATTTCTGGGGCCCTTTGAGAAAGGAATGTAAGTGTAAGGTTTTATGGAAGACAGATTTGCGTCACTGAATCTCTCAGGATCAAACACTTGTGGGTTTGGAAAGTATTCAGGGTTCATGCTCAACTCAGCCAGCAAAAACAGCACCGAAGCTCCTTTGTGAATTTTACGACCATCGTCTAAATATTTTAGGGAAATGTTACTACACTATACTAAGGATAATGATTATCTTATAAATATTAATATTAATTAAGTTCATCCATTTAGACACACCCATTAAAATGTCATCCCCTGTCGTCCGCCCTATAATTGGAATTGGTGGATGCAGACGCATTGCTTCCAGAATACACATCCGCAAATATTTCATCTTTGACATGTCTGCAAATTGAAGAGCCTTGTCTTCATTTTCGGCGAATAAAATGTCGACATCCTCACGAGCTTTCTGCTGACACTTCGGATTTAGGGCCAAAAAGAAAAACGTCATTGTAGCCACCGTAGCTGCTGTATTGGCACCCTTGAAAATAATTCCGTGTTAGTTATTTCAATTATTAATGTTGTTTAAAGTCCTTAGTGAGTACCCCTCCAATCAAAGATACTGCGTGGTCGTATTTCCATGCCCTCGATATGCTTTCGTCTAGAATTAAATCTTTCAATGTCCTACGTGGTTTAGTGTCTAAATTCCAGTTTCAGTCGCAACAAGAAAACAGACAAATTACAGACAAAATTTGAAGTATGAATTATATTATTATAGTACCAGCGATTGCAGTATCTTCAACTTCTACAAGTTTTGTACTGCTTTCTGATTTCACAATCTGTTCTTGTCTCTTGAAGTATTCCAACTAAATTAATAGTCAGCAAAGTTTTAGTAACCGAATCCTATTAGGTTGTAGGTGCATTATTTCTTCTTACATATTTCATGAACATGTCGCCAAATATCTTGTGCATGTTATCAAGTTTCTGTTTGTATCCGAAAAGTTTCCAGTACACTGGGATCCTAGTCCATGCTTTCGTGATTCTTTTATTGGCAAGTCCTAGTGCACTACAAGTGGTATTGAAAGTTAATTAAAAGCTGAATAATTGTTTGCAGTTAAAGTTAAACCATTACACGACTAATTGCTCTTCCAAATGGTACACTACATCTTCAGTGATGTATTGGGGATCGGCGTTGAAAGCTGCATAGTCAGTTTTAAAGAAATATAAAATACTTTTTTTAATTGTTGTGTACTAAATAGATAGTTCAATCCCACTATACTGAAAGTTTACAAACTTACACTTCAACATAATCATGAGAAACAGTCTCCTAAAATGTTGTTTACAATCCACGGCCTTGTTCCCTTCTGCATAAATCGCATTCTTCAAACTTTGCCAGTTATCAACACAGAGTTTAAAAGTTGACCCGAAATGCTCATAGTTAAATACTTCGTTAAAACATCTCCTATCCTGTTTCCATTGATCCACTGAAACCAAATGACCCACGATTTAGCAATCGCCAAAACTCACCTGTTGATTCATTCGAATGATTAAATTCTACATGCTCAAGTTACCATCGCTTGTAACCAAACTGTTTTCCCCGAATATCATTCTTCCACTGTAGTTGTAAGAAAAATGTTTTTCAAGATGATTCTTTGAATTCAAAATCGCCTACAGCATTTTAAATAATTCATTGCATTTTGCAGGTATAATTTAGTTGTGAAACTAGATATCGGATCGCCTTATAAACCCCTAAAATTGGCCAATACCTTAAACAGAAGTGGATCAGCAGTCACTAAGGTTGGATTATTCATTAGTCACAGCCTCCAGGTGGATCCAAACTTCTTGAAGTTTGAATGAAATACTTTACTCACTCCTAAAATTTTATAGTTTCACAAGTTACTAATATTAATTAACCATTCAATGTTAATAAAATTTTCGCAAATTATTACAGAAGGTGATTCACAAAAATCTTTAAGTTATTTGCAAATTAGACCGAGTACAACTAAAGCCAGAATAGGAACTGATTAAATTGTTCATGAAGCTGATGTGTAAATCCCTGTTTGAGTTCTTTCTTACTTGAAGGCTGACCAACAAACTGAAACGCATTTCCGAAAATCGGCAGCGTTGGTGAGGGGCCATCAAACTGTCCCAGCCATTTGTGCTTTCTCAATCTCTGGAAATGATCCAACAAAATCAGAGATACCAAAATCACTAGAAGTGCAAAAGCGGATATCATTTTCAACGAGAAACGGGCTATCGGGAAAGCAAATGGAAACTTTGTGGAGTTCTTGAATGGAATGAAACGTCTCTGTATAGTCCAGTGTGATTGTGATTACATTACAAAGCCAAGTATAATTACGCTTATCGGTAAATATTCATTTTCTCAAGATGCCCAATAAATGTAATTTTTCCTTTTGTATTATACTTGCGATTGCCCTTCATTTTATCTGGACAGTCATAATGCGAATAATTTCCGAACACCCCACTTGCCTTTAATGGGAGTAATTTCCCTGAATAATTTGTGCCTATTTAGAGATAATTGCTACTACTTCCATGCTGTTACTTATTAATCTTAAGATATAATCTAGTTCTCATGAAAACTTCTTGTGAATTCCTCCGTTTTTGCAGTAACAAATTAAACTGGAGATAGTGAGTGATTAGTGGATACATAATAATATGATACTGCATATTTCACATGGAAAGAGTTAAATTGAGAAGCATGTAAACGCGAAGGAAAAGTGTAATCTGTTTGTACCATCCACCGACTCAACAGAAACAATGTATTTTCAACACTTGTTGCTGGCAAATGTCGAACTTCAAACGAGGATCCGAATCGCTGATATCTCTCTCACAGACTCACAGAACAACTTTTTTTGTAAACTAAAGCTGGGGTTTTATTACTTTGCGAGTTAAAACTGAAAGCTGGATCTTAATTTTTCACACAATCTTAAAAAGGCACTGCTCACATGAGTAACAATATGTTTCACATACGTCAATTTTATTTTACAATAATGCAATGTATATGTTATTTATTTATCATAGCCTCTTTTCATATAAGAAATGTCTATTAAATACATAGGATTCTCATCCCGAGGTTTCTTCATAAACCAAGAGAGGTATCTTGGGGTTCCAACTTAATGCTGAGATCTCCAATGAACTTGGCTGCATTTCCTTACGTTCTCCTTGGATAGAATGACAGCTTTGAAAACTCCAGATCTTCATTAGCTTCATAACTTCCAGAATTCCTTCAGCCTCCTTCTCAATCATCCTCACGCATTTCGATTTAGTTTGCAGATTCGTTGAGAGAATGAATCACTCAACAGTGAGAACCTTCCACAGGATTCCGAAACAGCTAATGATTGTTTTTTAGTAATGCATTAACAAGCGCAAATAAGTCCGACTATTGACTATTCCAATCTGATTTCCAATTGAAATTGGACCCAAACAACGCTTTCCGTCTTTTAGTCCCCAACTCCACATTCATTCACGGACAAGAATAATGTAAAAATTAAATCAGATGCAATTTAGATTCATTTTTTGTGTCGAAACTTAGTCGAAAAGAAGAAAGTTGATTAATGGAGGGAGGAAGGGGTAGGGTGAGATTTGTGTGTGGAGCAGTGTGTCATTAGGAGGTGAGGATAGAGCGAAGGCTGCCTGTGTGAAAGGAGGGTGAATTGCCGGGAGATTTGAAAAGACGGCGCCTCGCGTACTTGCAGCGTATTTTCCTTCGGGTTTGCTCCTTTGTTGTTTCACCATCTCGGACTGTTGATCGTAGATGCACTTAATTGAAGTGGGGGTCTCCGTGTCTCCATTGTTTGTACATCTGTGAGTGAAGTGGTTGGTGAGGTGTACGATGAATCCCCGAGTGTTATCTGGGGCGAGGGAGAAGATAAGTGGGGAGGCTGCAGCTGAAATGATTACAAATTCGGGGGATGAGTCGACGGAGCCGGAGGACGATGACGATTTCAGGTACACGGAGGACGAACAGAAGGGGAGTGATAAAGGGAAGCCTCATTTGAAGAAGCGCCTTGTGAATGGGTTCAAAGGTCAGTCGTCGCTGTTAAGTCGTGGGAAACAAATGGTCAATTTGGTTATGAATACTTTTAAGAAGAATTCGACAAGCTCTACTGCGACGTCAACGGTGACTTCTGAGAGTTCGATGACAGTGTTAAATGGGGGACGAAGAGATTCAAGAGACAATGGCGAATATGACTTCAAAGAACAACAAACACCACCGAAGACGTATGAACGAGTTCCACGGAAGACTAATAATGGGAAGATTCTTTTACGTGCGGTGAATGATAGAAATGATACTTCGCCTTCGTCAACTAAACGTCCTCCTCCAGGTCTCAACCAGATGCACAGGAAGAAGAGAGTTTTTGAAGAAGATGCAATGGACTTTTCGATGAAAAATTCGGATGATGCGAAAAGAAAACGGGGACATGAAAATCCTGAAAATGAAGAGACAATTGACGTTGCAGTTTTGAGGGAGCTTCCCGAAGATATCCGAAAGGAAATGGCACAACATTATGGGATAGACTTGGCTGAACTGGAAAAACAACCTTCAGAACCATCGACTCCTCCTCCGTACTCGCCAATCGTTGATTTTGGAGTTGAAGCCGAAGAAAACTTCAGTGCCGACAATCATGGTCCAGATTCGACAGATGAGACAATAGAAGCAGTTTTGAAAGCGTCGAAAGAAGAAGCTGAAGCAGCTGGCAAAGCAATAAATCCTTATGAAAATGTGGATGAAATCGATCCCACGTTCTTGTGTGCCTTACCGAATAATTTAAGGAATGAAGTGCTTCTTCAAGTTCAAGAGGTAGTGTATTTAGTTTTACCTACTTAATATGAACTTAAGAGTATGCCATTACTTCAAACTTATGTAACTAATAATAATAAATCTCGTGTAAACTTACAGGCGAAAGAGAAACGAGGAATAACGATCCCAGAGAACCTGTTGGACTCCCCACAGCCGTGTTCATCACGCCAATTCCTCGAGCGACAAAGACTGAGACGAGAAGCAGCTGAGAAAGCAGCGGCAGCAGCAGAAGCGAAAGCTACGGCGACTGAAGCAGAAGGTGCTAATGAATGGAATGACTCTCCGCCTGCGTTGGTTCCTGTGACAGAAGACTTGGAAAGGGAAACCGCAAGCAGCAGCAGCAGACTTCTGGACACACCTCCTCCTGCATACCCCCAAGTGTTTACTCCGACTCCTCCAAGAAGTAGTTCCTCGGAGATAATCGATGCAAGACTGAGCAGTAAATTGGGTAGTACCCGACGGAGACTGGATTTCGGTTTGGGTGGAAATGAAATGAGGTTCAGGTCGAAAAAAGATAAGCGTGCTGGGTCTCAGTTCAGGTCTCCACGTAGCTCAGGATATGAATAATTTGTATGGATGATTGTGACTAATTATTTATTATTAGTTATTACTTACCTATTTCGATTTTCGATTGTTTAGCGTTAATTGATTTTCTGATTTTCGCTGTCATTATAATTCACTATTCACTTTCACTGTCCATCCTTATAATTTTATACACGACTAATTTGGTTTATTTGATTACTACGACTTAAGCTACAGAGCTGGTGATTGTGATGATGATGGCGTAAGATTGGAATTTTAACTTAAGCGCTGTATTCGTTAGCATTAATTCGACTGTGTGTGTCTGGTCTGTTGAATTGATAATTAGAATAAACGCGATCGAATATTTCTCTGCATTTCACTCGTCCTTTAAGTCTGCTGCAGAGAAGAAAGACGCCGGATAGTTTTCGGTGGAGAGAGTAGATTTCCTCGGGTGGAGGGACTAGTCGTTCTTTCACCATCACAGGGACTAGACTCTGGATTCTTCGGGTTAAGTCTTGACTTCCGAAGTCATAAGCTCCTTCTCCGATTCGAAGAGCTTCGCCTAGTAGCATGACAGTGTCTGTGTGTGCAGTCTCCATTAGTTTGCTTTCATATCCGGAGAGGAAGCCGATCTTTTTGGAGTATTCGACTACTCCGCCTCTGTCTGCTTCGGCAGCGCATTTCAGGATGTGCATGTAGTTGTCGACGAAGGAGTTTTTGTATTCTCGCGAGGATCCAAAATCCAGGAGGCCGATTTGCCCGGTTTCCTTGTTGTAGAGGAAGTTTGCCCAGTTTGGGTCAGTTTGCATGAATTGGAACTCGAAGAGTTCTCGGAAGAACAAGTCCAACATTAAGGAGGAAATGCGGTCTCGCGAGTCTTGGTCGAGAGTCTCACATTTGTCTACGGCCATTCCTTCAATTAGTTCGGTTGTGTAGATTTGTTTTGTTGATAGTTCGTCTAAATTGAGCGATAATTGGGAGACGTTAATTATAATTAATTAAAGATAGAATAACAATGAGACATTAAATGTCTGTGGAGCTTACCAATGACCTCAGGGACGTAGTAATCAGGATATGGCTCTAACAACTTCCTCATTCGCTTGGCACATTCAGCTTCCCTGAAGTAATTGACTTCCCAGCCGAGTTCTCGTTTAGCTACTTCGATTACGTTATCAATGAAGACTCCTGAAGAAGGGAACAATGAAATATTTGGTATTAAATTAGTTGGAACGTAGGATATCCGAATCGTGAGTATGTGGAACTGGATTATTAATAACTAAATAACTTAATAACTTAATTTACCGTCAGGAATGATCTTCCACACATTGAGGACTGACATAAGGTTGTCGATGTCACTGGTTATTCCGTCGCCGACTCCCGGGTACTGGATTTTAATAGCCACTGGTCGGCCGTCTTTGAGTTTTCCTAAATGGACTTGGCCTATTGATGCTGCAGCGAAAGGTTTAGGATCGAATTCGCCAATTTTTGTGCGCCAGTCGTGTCCTAACTCATTCACTAGCATTTTCTGTAAGAAATCAAATTGTTAGTTGACTGTTTCTGGGACACAAAACAGGTGGAAGAACACGAAGGCTTACTTCCATTTGCCAGTCAGGCATAAAGTCAGCAGCATGTCGGACTCGTTCAAATACTTTCTGGAGTTCAGGGTTAATGAGTGAGTTATCTTGAATACTCAAAATCTGCCCTAGTTTAAGCGCAGCTCCTCTCACTCGGCAAAGAGTGTCGACGATTCTCTCGGCATTTGCCTCAGTGAGGAACGGACTCGAGTCCAAAAGTGAATTGTTGGAGGAATTGGGATTGACTAGGCCGAGAGATCTCTTCGTCATTTCTGTTATGGCACCGATTCCCAGGCCGGCCGCAAGGCTTCCGTAGGAAACCAACCGACTAATTCTTGTGGCAGGTACTTTTCGCTGCTTCGAGGAAGCTGACAGTTGCTGTAAACGGATTTAAAAGGCCGTAGATGAATACTGACTTGATTAATGAGCTCTCGAATTCAAATTCAATTTTCTTCATATTTAGGATCTTACTGAAGTTGGTTTTGACGTGGAGAGGGGTTTCACAGGGTCCTTATTCGGGTTTAAAGATGTAGCACGGCGAATAAGGGGATTTGGAGGATCCTGAGGCTTCTGGGCTTTTGGAGGAGGAGGAGGAGTTGAAGTTGGAGGTGGAGGAGGTGGTGGAGGCAAACCTCCCTTTCTATCTCCAGCTACAGAATCTTTTGCAGTGCTTTTAAGTATGGAAAGACTTTCCAGTTCTTGTGAAATCAAAGGGTCTCCACTTTTAATTGCAGCGTCCGTGTAAACCTTCCCGTCCACATTTTGCTGAAGAAGTTCGACTCCTAACGACTGAATGTACATGCTTTCCAAGTCTTCTTCTCGGATGATGATTTCTTCGTCTTGTCGTCCCATCTTAAAAATAGATTGTGAATTCGTGAAGCTTTCGCTTGTCTTAGCCTCAGTGCTTTTTTGAGGAAACAAGTACTTCGGAGCTACAGATGTCAATCCTTGAATTCCCACAGGAATCATTGAGGCTCGTTGTACTACATCATTTAAGTCGTTCGGCAGGACCTGGAAGTGTTTAACACATGAATTCCCATTTAATTTAATACTTCATCTATCATGGAAATTAATTAACTTTGATCCAACAATCTGGTTTACCTTTTTAAGTGTCTCAGGGGCGTCGGTAGCAGCCTTCAACACACTTGAATTTCGCATGCAAGTCTCCACTTCGGCTCGTCTAATTGCTGCTCCTGCATTCGCCACCTTCAGCAATCCATTCATCAAAATCCGCAGGTCATTTGCCACGGACGATTTCGACATTGCGTAAAACCTTGCAGACCTGAAACTGAACACACAACGTAAGCCATAAAAATATTCATTGGCTAACCGGCTAGAAGGGTTGTGTTGAAGTGTGACATGCAATGCACTATTATAATAACAACTTACCCCTTTACGTTAAAAAAATTCGACAATCACTCGTCTTCTACAGTCGTCACCGAGTCGAATAATAATTATCACTAATAATAATTCTTAATTATTGACATTCTACAAAAGAATTAGATTACGAATGATTTTCCGGAGAAAGAAAAGTGAAGATTACATAACAGGATTCAAACTGAGTTCGCGGGTTTACGTTTCCTCCGTCTGAGCCACATGACTTTCACAGGTTCAACTCGTTCAACCACATTCCTCGGATAAAAATAGTTTCCCATAATTGTAAGTAAAGCAGCCTTTCCAGGTCCAGTCATTCAGTTTAGGATATTTTAATCTAAACCATATTTAAACTGAGCTCCAAGTGCAATCAGTGTTAATACTATTAATCTAAAAGTTCAGCTTCATCATGTGACACCTGTCACACACAAAAATTATGAACAAGAACAACAACAATAACAACAACCAAATAGAGAGTATTTTGAATCAGGTAATTAAGATTGCACGATTATTACTGCTTTGACTCTTGTAATTTCGATTTCGGTGTTTCTTTGTGCAGGAAAGATATGCAATTGTAGTACTGTTTTAAATGTGAATATTTTTGTATTGCATGCTGACAGCTGGAGACACTTTAATTATACACGTGCGGAATAGATCCAGAATAATCCAGATATCCAGACGATCCAGAAAACTCTGGAATATCAAACGAGTTATATAGTAGGGGAAGACGTTGTGCTACTGTTGCTAATTAATTATGTGTGTTATTAATCTCTGAACTGTGAACTGTACTATAATGGGATTCAAATTCATGATACAATAATTATTGTTTAGATTTCATTGTGACGAGAAAAGATGGGGAAGATATTTTTGGAACATCCAGGAGGGAATCGTCTGTTTTCATGTGCATCTTGCGACACGGTCCTCACAAATCGAGGGGAACTCATCAGCACCCGTTTCACAGGTGCGACGGGACGAGCCTTTCTCTTCAGCAAAGTTGTCAATCTAACATTTAGGTAAGAAATCCCGTGAATTATCAATAGTGTCGAGTCGCTTGTTTGCTTGTGCTTGTGGAAATGGTTTAATGGTTTTGGTTGTTGCGGTCTGAGGGTGCATTTTGAGTGTGTTTGTTTTCTTTCCTTTTCAGTGAAATTCAAGACCGAGTGATGCTCACAGGTCGTCACATGGTTAGAGATGTCTCCTGCAAGAACTGCGATACAAAGCTCGGATGGATTTATGAATTTGCAACGGAAGAAAATCAGCGATACAAGGAAGGTCGAGTGATTTTGGAACGTGCGTTGGTGACAGAAAGCGACGGACTCGAGGAAAGACCACAAGCAAACTAACTAAGTTGTGCAACGGAAAGGTTTTGAACCTAAAGCTATGTTAAACTACGTTAGACTTAGAATGTAATTTTTCACCTTTCGTTGTTTGTAAATGTACAAAAATCTTCGACTTTATGACTTGGTGATGGTGTGTTCTTTGACTCTGTAGTTCGTTTTGTTTTAAGAATCGTCTAGACGCAATAAGTATGACCCCGAATCTCATGAGTAATTAAATAACGCTCATATGCGCTCACAATCCTCAACTATAATAACTTGATTCACGTGCCTACGACTGACTGACATGTTTTTGGAATACACTTGCCTCACGAGGTTACGACTCACTTGTTGCAGCTTGGGAGTCGAGCGCTTTGGGCTGATGGATTAAGAATGTATTTTGGAGAATAATAATTTACTGTTTTGCATAATACTTGAAGGATGCACTGGCTCGATATTAAGCTAACGAATCACGCAATTGAATGCATGATTAATTCATGATAGGAACAAATGAAAGACCTACGCTGGCAATGAGACAAGGAGAGACAAGTTTCACTGGTTTGGTCCCTTCAGCATTTTGACTTTTGCTAAGCTTAACCGATATTATAATGTCCCTGCCCTGGCCTTCTTGTCATCATAATCGACACACATTTCGCCCAACTTTCAAATGTATCCTATGTTTTGCTTTGAAGAACCACTAAAGCTAAAGTTGGTGCTCGACTTCTAGTTCAGCACACTCAGGTGGGTTCTGTTCTATCCAACTCTTAAATTCCTAGGACTTATTGTCAGACTTAAGGTACCTCCACGTCAAACTGCACCTCCAGTTGCCACCCCGAACATTTTTGCACGTATCGCCCTAAGCAAAAATACTCAATAACCACCACCCTGAAATTTGCACATTGCAAAATAACGATGCACAGAGCTATCAACCAAACCAAGGCATAAATTTAATTAGGCTAATGTTTGATCCATATTCACAATTTCATGGAATACTTTATTTCTTACATACCAGTACAAATATTTATTATACTATATCTAATCAAACATTACGCATAAATCTTACTTATCCTTTTTTTTCCGTGCTTGCTTCATTCTGAAGCGTAAGTGAGCAATCCTGTGTTTTGGGATCAGTGTTCATACTATTACTGCAAATTCTATCTTGTCTTTGGATATTCAACGTAGAGACTTCATTGATGTCTTCAATTAAAGATAAAACCTTGTTCTTCCATTTTACATGTGTGCGAAAAGTCACGGTTTTTGGATACTTTGTTGTATAGCTCAGCTCAAAATCAAAATTTCAAAAATCTGATGCACAGATAGAGAAAGACAGTAGTGGACTTTAATACAAGCAAGGTGGGTGGAAACTACGTAACAACGTCTGCCCTGAATAAAGGTGTTCCTACTTGAGGTTAATTTTGGTATCCACTTTTTTGGGACTTCAGTCCCATGTTTTTTGACTTGCCTCGTCGCTAGCAACGACTACTCCGTAAATACGCTCGCGCTGTGGGGCAAAACTGTTCAGGGTGGTCCGAATATTTTGTAACGTTACATTACTAGCACTACTACTACATAACTCTTCTTAAAATGTTTATTAAAATGTTTATTTCGTAAAATTAGTGTGAAAAAAATTACAAAACACGATGAGCTGCAAAATGATGTGTAGGATTAGGTTGATGTCTTAGATGAGGCATTCTAAGACATGGCGAC